>CABFVX010006356.1:12580-23568 GCA_902151425.1 Timema shepardi
TGTGTGTGTGTGTGTGTGTGTGTGTGTGCGTGGGTGGGTGTGTGTGTGTTTTTTTAGGAGGGAAGAGGGGTGGCTAATTCCAAGAAATCTGCAGTTGAAAAAAGGGGAAATAGGGTTAGAAATAACCAGATGAGACTAGCGAATAATGAAATATGCAACAAACTAGTGAATCATGAAATATGCAACACTCATTATCTGTATAGTCTTTAACTCCTTAGAAATTGTAATCGTGTGGACACAAATGAAAATGTTTGTATATTTATTTTAAATCTAATACATTGTTTGTATATTTTTTTTTTTCTAGTCAAATATGATAAACTGACTGTATATATTTTTATTTTAAATCTAATACATTGTTATATATCAAGTAACAGATGATTTGAATATTCTTCTCAATGTTATTATAAATATACTATGAATATGAAAATAAAGTAAAAGAATATTAAAGAAACCTGTATGTTTATTTTATTGGATGCCATATACTCAACTCAACACCATTACTTTAGTCCAGTAGATTTGTACTATATGTGATCAATATAACTATCCTATCACTAACTCAATGGCTACATGAGAACCCCCTGACCCAAGACCTCTAGGTTATGTAGAATTCATTCCTTCATAATTATGCTCATCACCACAAACAACTCATAATTAGTTGTACTATACTCTAACTGTGAACCTAGGATCTACTTAACTTCTTAGTTTTAATATATAATTATGATACTATGAAAGGAACAAAGTACAATAATAAAATAATAGATTTGACACAACGATGTGAAATATTAAGTACAGGTAAAAATAATTTAAGCAATGAATCACCCAATCCTACCTGCAGAATATTGTGTACATTACAAACTCTGGTTATAATTAACCTCTACAGACTCAGATATTTTGTTCACTATGTCTGAAGTTCACTAAAACCGATTTTTATTTTTTTTAAATCTGAAAGTAGTGGTTTAGTGACAACAAAATAAGAGTTTAAATACAATTGCTCTCTATTGAAAGTTTTTAATTAATCTTTAAAAAAATCGTTTATATGTTGCTGTTTATTGTACATATATTCCATTCATGGTAGGAATTACTCTCTGAAAGGTCTTTTTTCCTACCAATATCCTACTATATAGTAGATTTATGGTAGGGAAAAAGGCCTTTCAGAAGTCAATTCCTACGGTGAATGGACATTATACTGTTTTAGTTAATATTTTTCCAGATCCTTCTCGGAGTCTGTGCTTTTTCCACACTTGATTCCACACTATTCACATTCAAAGAACAAACTGAGTAGAAAAGTTTAATTTTTTTTTAGTTTCTCTCCTCTTGAAGAAATGGGTTAGTGAAAACAATTACTAAATGGCCACAGACTGTCATTCACTGTCCTGTAACTCATGTCGTATTAATACAACTTGGAAAACTGTCTTCCTTTACTCGTCTCAGACAAAGGTATTAAAACTTAAGCCAACTCAATGAGTACAGTGACTGTTTAACCTCAACCCTCCCTTTATCTCCCTCCACACTCCATACTTTCAGTCAAGCTTTATGCTGTCTAAACAAGAACCCGGGTAGACAATCGGTGTCTTCAAGCTTAAACAGCCAAAAAATTATGTTTTTAAAGAATTCTGATATTAGAATGACATTTATTAATGAAAGCTTCAATTTTTCTCTTCACTAAAACCGAAGTTGAGGGTTCATTATAAACATATTTTTACATCACACATTGAAATGTATGTTGGTTGGGACCAATGAATTAGGTTCACTTTAGCCATATGTTCACTAAAACCAAGTTGTGTGTGTGTGTGTGTGTATAGACACACTGTGTGTTGGACTTGCAGAAATTATCGGCTACATACAAGCAATCAATTAATATAACGATCGATCAGATAACGCAACCACCTTCAACTAGGGAGGGCATTATGCTGTTAGTGGTACAATGGCAACCATACAAATGCACATATCATGATGGATTCAATAGTCAAACTATTTTAATTGTTTAGTTCAGCTATGGCCGCATCTAAAACTATCTTTAGACACATGTCAAGGGTTTGATTTGCTGTGATATTAAAACAAATAATAATACTTCATAGTACTTACACTAGAGGTCACATGACTTTAGGTGTTGGTTGGACTAACCTTGACTATATTGCCAAAGATTGAGGTTTGAATCCCAGCCAGGTAACTTCGAGGTAATGTTCTGATATCCTCTTTCCACAATGATATTGATACATTTCCCCAAACAACTTGCCTTCACACCCATGTGGTATTAGAAATAAGCTAATAATCAGTGTAATCCACACCACTGGTCACTTAGTTCAAGGGGTTAGTCTCACACTGTGCTTGTAGGCTGTTGGCAAGGATGTCGAGGTTTTAATCCTATTTGGGTTTAATCAAAGTGGCTTTAAATGATTTATCATTGTTTTTCCTTTCTTCACTCCACAACATTAGATTAAGCTGTTTATAACCCTTGGTAAGAACGTGTGTTTAATACACTATTCAAACAAATATATTTCTTAATAAACACAGGCCCTTTACACACAGTTTATTCTTTCCTTTGCCTGTAAGGTTTGAATCGATGACCAGCACTTTGACGGTGGAGCAAGACCGACAGCTGCAACTCTTTCTGGTGCGCCGATTAAGGAAAGGTGCTATCTACACGGGGACAGGGAACTTCTCAGGCATGGATTTCAGGTTGGGTCTAGGTTTAATTGCTTTCAGAACACTAAATAGGACCACATTTTCTCTCCTGATGACGTTCATTGTTGGTCATGGTTTATGGTTAGTGTGCCTGATTTAATCTCTGGGACAAGGACCTTGTCCAATTTTTGCTAGCTACACTGATTAGATATGAATATATATTTAAATATATGTCAAATTCTATTTTTCTTAAGTCTGAATACAACAGTTTATTTCAATTCTCTAATCTAACCTTTTATTCCTTGAATCTCTAGCAATATATCGTCGGCTTAGAGGTAAAACTCATTAAGTGCATTTCTGTTTGAAATGAGTTTATATGTGTGTATATGTTAAAATTTCAAGATCTATAAGAAGAGAAAGTCATTAAATGTGTAAACTTATATATCTCTATATTTTTTAAAATAATAAATCATCAAATTCAACATTGAAAGACCCGCCTCGGTGGTGTAGTTGGCTAACGCGTTAGTCGTGTTGAGCTGCTCGACTGCTGAGGACGGGGAGATCGAGGTTCAAATCTCGGTCGGGTGAACTGGGGGTGGTTTTTCCTAAATGGTTTTCCACTCTCCCTCCACGCAAATGCGGGTTCACTTCCTCTAATTCAACCTTCCCAATTCCTAATCCATTAGAGTAATTAGTACTTAAAGCGTATAACCCGAACGGGTAGTAAAACGCGGTGCTAAATATTATTATTATTATTATTAAAACATTGAAAGCTTCTTTGACAGGTAAAAGTCATCATTCACTTAGCAGATCTCCAAACATTGAAAATGCTACTTAATGAGTTTTATCTCTAAACCGATAATATATTTTATTTAAAATACACTGAATGCTGATTTCACTTTTTATTAGTAATTCTTATTAAATTATAAAGGATAAAAAGGACATTTCTTAAGAGTGAATTAATTATGTTCCTGCAATATTGTGATTTTGTTCGTTTTCAGGTTATGGGCCCAGAGTCCTTTAAAATGAATGAACATTTATTATTGTCTGTGTGCATCGAGAATCAACATTAACATTAACTTCTAAAAGATGTAGCCTTGAAGAAGCCTTGTTAGCCACCATGACAGATGAAGAAAAGTATCGTGTTCCATTATTTGATTGTTCAAACTTCAATAGCTGGATGTTTAGAATGGAAACACTGCTTGATGAACTCAATTTGCTGGAAGTAGTTCAAAGTGATTACCGAACGAAAGTAATTTTCAATGAAGCTGATAGTTCTGATATATTGAATAAGAAGAACTGGCGGAGTGGAAGAAAAAAGATCGAAAGTGCAAGTCTCAATTAGTCCAGAAACCTTCAGACAACGTTCTTGAATGTGCCAAGGATAAAGAATCTGCATTTGAGATATGGATTTCCCTTATGAATACCTACGCAAGAAAAGGCATAGCTAACCAGTTACTTTTACATAAAAGTATTTTATTGATGAAGTTCGATCCATCAAGTGAAACTCTGGAGGTACATTTTAATAGATTTGATAAATTGATTCGTGAATTACGGTCAACAGGTGCTACATTAGAGGAATTAGATATTATCTGCCATCTTTTAATTACCATGCAGAACAAATACAATGTAGTTGTTACTGCTCTTGAAACTCTGGCCGAAAAATTGACATTGAACTTTGTAAAGAAAAGGTTATTAGATGAGGAAAAGAAACTATTTTCGGAGGGTATAACAGAAGTCATAACCTCACATTCCTTTATGACCCAAGCAAATCGGAAAGTTACACAGAGCCATAAGAAACGGTCTCAATCTTTTTATCAACAAACTAGGCCTAATCAAAACACTCAGTGAAGCCAACTTCATTGCAAATTTTGTAAAAAATTTGGACATATGATCTCAGAATGCCGTAAACTTAAAAGAAACAGAGTAAAAATGAAAAGAAAGCCGAAGTTGAGGAAGCAGAGTTCGGTTTGGCAGCCAACATGTCCTTCGAAGTGGATTCTGTTTTGTTTACATCCTGTTATCTAGACTCAGGAGCTTCAGAACACATGAACTGTGCTACTTATTGTCATCTTATGACTAATATTCATAATCTCCCAATGTCTGCGAATATCAAGCTCGCAAAATCAGGTGAAAATTTAAAAGCGACACGTTGGTAATCTCTGTTCATCTTTTGAGATGGATGGAAAAATCAATGTGATCAAGCTGGGAAGTATTCTTATCATGCCTGGTCTACAACATAACCTCTTATCAGTGAGACTACTGAATTCCAATGGATGCAAGATAATTTTTGAAGAAGGTGTAGCAAAAGTTTTCAAGCATGTTAAACACATAGTTGTTGCATCCGACTCTGTCAAAATGTATTTAATGACATTTTCTGTTCAAAATACCTGTGCCAATGTTGCTAAGGTAGATTGTACAAATCTATGGCATAAATGACTGGCGCATATTGGCAATACCAGTTTGAAGTCTCTTAGTGAAATGGTTGATGGCATGAACGGTGTGTGTAGACAAAAACTTATAACTCCGAAATCTCCATGTGAGCACTGTATCCAAGGTAAGATGACTAAATTGCCTCATGTAAAAACTCGCTCAAGGGCTAAGCGCCCCTTGCAGCTTGTCCACAGTGATGTCATGGGTCTGATCAGTCCTACATCATATGATGGTAAGAGATATATACTTACCCTAATTGACAATTACAGTCACTTTACCTATGTGTACACGATCAAAGAAAAGTCAGAGGTATTCGAGTGTTTTAAGAAGTATGAAGCTCTAGCAACTGTTCACTTTAATGAAAGAATAAGCCGCTTCAGGTGTGATTGAGGTGGAGAATACTTATCTTCAGAGATGAGAAAATACTCTGAATTCAAAGGTATACAGTTTGAATATACTATCAGATATACACCCTCTCAAAACAGAGTAAGTGAACGCATGAATAGAACACTAATGGAGTGTGTGCGGTGTATGTTACTAAGCGCAAATGTTTCGAAAGATCTCTGGTCAGAAGCTGTAGTGACAGCAGTATATATTGTTAATAGAAGCCCAACAGTAGCTTTGGATTGTAAAACTCCTGCTGAGGTCTGGTATAGTCAACGTCCAATTTTGTCAAAATTGCATGTTTTTGGCTGTATTGGCTATGTACGCATTCTTAATGAGCTACTTAAAGGGAAACTGAACAATTGTACCCAAAAGTGCATCATGGTCGGCTATTGCCCCAATGGCTATAGGATGTGGAACCCTATCACGAGAAAGATTGTTTTGGCATATGATGTGTTTTTTGTTGAAAATGCCATTTGGAGTGGAGAAAACATGACCACATCCCCAGCAGTTAGAGCACCACTACTTTTTGAAACAGTTAACATTCCATCAGAAGGAAGCCTACCTTCAGGCGAAGCCAGTCATGAAGAGTTGGACAAAGAAACATCTCCACTATCAGATGAAGGTGAACTTCGTTGTAGCTCACACCCACGCATGAAACCAAGCTATTTGCAAGATTATGTAGCATTTGCTATGAATGCAGAAAGCTTTCTTGACAATTTGCCTCAAGATTTTGATGATGTCAAGTATACTTGATGAGAGGAACTGGAGGTTAGCTATGGAAGAGGAAATGAATTCTCTCAAGAAAAATGACACCTGGGAACTGACTTCCCTACCTCCTGGTAGGAAAGCTATCTCCTGTCACTGGGTCTTCAGCATCAAGAGAGATAAAGATGGTAATAAGGATTGCTATAAGGCAAGGTTGCTGGTTAAAGGTTGTCAACAGAAGAAAGGTTTCGATTTTAGTGAGACCTATGCCCCAGTAGCACGCATGACTACTGTGAGAACAATGATGGCCATCATTAATCAAGAAGACTTACATGCATGTCAGATGGATGTGAATAATGCATTTTTACAGGGAACCTTGTCCGAAGAAGTCTACATGCAACAACTCCCTGGTTTTCCAAATAATTTAGAACTGGTTTGCAAGCTCAAGAAATCATTGTATGGCCTCAAGCAGGCAGCCAAAGAATGAAACAAGTGCCTTGACACTTTTCTTAGATCACTTGGTTTTCAACCAGTGCAGAATGATCCATGTTTGTACCTACATGTTGTCGGTGATACCAAGATCTACATACTGATTTTTGTTGACGATTTGATCATCAGCAGTACTCATATACAACCTCTTGAGAAGATCAAAGCTGCACTTCAAGCTAAATTTGACATGAAAGATCTGGGTAACTACACTTTTTCCTCGGAATAAAAATTGAGAAAAAGAACGATGGTATATATCTTAGTCAACCATCTTATATCAAAAGACTTTTATGCAAATTTTACATGGAAAACTGCAAAATAGCTAAAACACCAATGGAGACAAAAACCCCTATTGAAGATGGAGAATCAACTTCTATAATTGGTATCAAGCCATACAGAGAGCTCATAGACAGTTTGAAGCACTTGATGTTATGCACCAGACCTGACCTGAGTTTTTCTGTCAATTATTTCAGCAGGTTTCAAAGCTGTGCAACTAACACTCATTGGGAGTCACTGAAGTGCATTCTTCGCTGTTTACAAGGAACTTTCCTAAAGAATAAGGGACACCCCTAATCACATATGCTGATGCAGATTGGGCCAACGATTCCAGTCGTAAGTCAACATCTGGATTTCTTCTGAAAGTTTTTGTTTCAACTGTATCTTGGGCAACTAGAAAGCAGCCCACTATTGCCTTGAGTACCTGTGAGGCAGAATTCATTTCACTTGCCAATGCCTGTACTGATGTCCTGTGGCTACGCAATCTACTACTGGAGCTGGGAATCAACCCCAAAGTGCTCACCATATATTAAGACAACCAGCCTGCAATCAAGTGTCTTGAGAAGTGGGAACACATAAGATTGAAACATATGAATGTGAAATATAATTTTATAATTGGGTTAGTGTGTGATAAAATTTTAAAGATTGAATATGTTCAAAGTGAATTTCAAATTGCTGACATTTTAACCAAAAGCTTAAATGTTACTAAGTTTAAACAACTACCAGTATGTAAGTGGCTGGGATTGAATGCATAATAGATTATGTATTCCTCGATGTTTCCAACATTTACCTCCTTTCACACCCTGGTTTCTTGCACCTACTATTAGGTTTCATACATGTTTAACACACTTGCCTCCTCTAAATGCACATTTAAAGCATGTTAAATTGAGGCGAAGTGTTGGTATAGCAATTTAACATTTATTCATTATTTCTGCATATGTTGGTAGTTCTGTTTATAGTATGTTCTTGCCTGATATATATTTAGTTTTTTTAGTTCATATTAATATTTCGGTTAGTAAACTACTTTTCAATCTGGTAATGTTTGATGTTCATAGAGTAAATGTTATAAAAACCTGTGGTGATACGTCCATGTCCAAGTTCATTCTTTACTCATATCTTAAGGTATAGTCTATGATGGACGTGTGGAGATCGTCGGCTACAAATATGTGACCAATTAAGAATAACAAGCTATCAGATGATCCAGCCACCACCAACTCGATAGTTGGTTTTATGCTACCAATTGTACAATTATAATTTTATGAGACCCCATATCATGATGAATTGGGTAACAAAGCAATTATTTTTTAATAATTATGGTTATAGCCGTATCTAGACTTCATTTTCTTTAATTTAATTGTTCACCTGAGCCATTTATTTTTTGTTCAGTTTTGTAGGTTTGCTTATACAAGTTTAAATGATAACTTCAATGTTAGCTCAAATATAATTTCCTTTATCATTGGCCTTATCACATTTTAAAGATAACTGGTTTCAATTATATTCACTTCACTTTTCTCATAGGAATTTTATTTTAAAAATGTGCAAAGGGTAACATGGCACATATATAATAATTTATTAATGAATAGACATTTAAAAAATTGCATTATTGCATTTATTGAAATTAAATTTAATTAACCTTAAAACAATTTAAAATTTATCAACTGATAAATCTACGTGTTGAAGCAAAGATAAGCCCTACATTCATGATGTAATTTTGAAATCTTTGATAGTGAGTTAGTTTTAGCTTCACTTGAATCGTCCTCAGTTTTAGCTTCACTTGAATCTTCCCCAATTTTATCTTCACTTGAATCTTCCCCAATTTTAGCTTCACTTGAATCTTCCCTAATTTTAGCTTCACTTGAATCTTCCAAAATTTTAGCTTCACTTGAATCTTCCCTAATTTTAGCTTCACTTGAATCTTCCTCATATTTGGTTTCCCTTTAATCTTCCTCAGTTTTATCTTCACTTGCTCTTCATCAATCCTAGCTCCCTTTGAATATTCTCCAGTTTTAGTTTCCCTTGAATATTCTCCAGTTCTAGTCTCCCTTTAATCATTCCCAGTTTTATCACCCCATGAATCTTTCCCATTTTTAGCTCTTGAATTTCTCTTTCTTGGTTCAGACTTCTTTTTGCTAGCTGACCTTATGGTTTAACTATCAAAAATTGGCGTGAGCCAAATGCTGATCATTGGCTTAACCAATTGTACCATAATTGGTCGATGATCGAATCAACAATCGACATTGGCCCAGCCCTAGTGGATGGACATCAATATTTTAGAATTTAAATTATGCTCACGGTGGATATTTTCAAACTATAGTGTAATGTGTCAAATTATAGTGTTTGTATCATGATATAACTCAATAATTGATAATCACGCTTTCCATTTAAGGTGGAATAGAAAGGGACATGAGAAGAGGCCAGTATTTTTACAGTTTTTATTGGAAAACTTTTTTTTTTTGCCATAATAAATAAAACATAGTGTTTAAGTTTCTTCGCATGTTTATATCAACAGTTCCTGAATACCCATCATGTGCATAGCAACATTATCTAACAAACTTTTTAACTGAAGAGAAAAGGTTGTCATAAAATTCCAGAACCCCCTGACAGATATTTCTACAGAAACAATATTTTTTTAATTTTGACCAAAATAATGTTTTGTTACAAAAACTGATAAAACACCTTTTTCTCCATCCCCTACAGCCTAACCTCAAGGCCAAGAAATTAGCTGGCTTCAGACAATGCAAAATACATCAAACAACTACTTACTTTGTGTCTATTCTAGATGACTGTAAATCACAGATAAGATTATGATAAACTTACAACTCAATAATAGCATACAGTTATTTTTAATTTAATATCTTGCAAAAGTGCATTTAATCTTAATTAAATGTGATATATTAGTTGAAATTTTCTTGGGTGAATGGCTCATATCCACAAGTAAACCTCCACTCCACCTCATGTGGCTAAATGGCTGACATGTGTATTACATATTAATGATAGACCTGCACTTAAAGTGGAATTGGTGTAAAAAGGTGTATTTAGAAAATAAAACAACAAAACTTGTAGTCAATACCAACATGTTTAACAATAAATATATAACTATTTCTGTTACTGTCTAAAGTGACAGCTACAAATAATATATTATTTAATGTGAATTTGTGTGCAGGTAGTTTTACTAACTATCATAATATACAATACCACTTTAGCTTTATAAAACTGTTATTGTTGGTAGTCTAGGTGACATGTCCCATTCCCCGGCTGTGTGTTTCTACATCCTGCTGTTGTGTGGCACTACCAGTATCGGCTCCCCTCGCCAAATAGTAATTTGTTTGCTGTCGACGGGTGAGTCCAACCTGGAGGTGTTTCGACCCGAATTGACCCAATTCTGTGAGGGGCTGGCTGCCAACATGTCTTCGGTATGTTAGCTGCTTCACCCAGTAAAGTCATGAGCCCACTAATTTAGAGTCGGCCTTATCACCAGGTTTATTCTGTGGTCCTCGAGAAAATACTGGTATTTCATCAATATGTGTTGTTGATTGTTAAAGACCCGCCTCGGTGGTGTAGTTGGCTAACGCGCGAGTCGTGTTGAGCTCGACCGCCGAGGACGGGGAGATCGAGGTTCGAATCTCGGTCGAATGAACTGGGGGTGGTTTTTACTAAATGGTTTTCCACTCTCGCTCCACGCAAATGCGGGTTCACTTCCTCTAATTCAACCTTCCCAATTCCCAATCCATTAGAGTAATTAGTACTTAAAGCGTATAACCCGAACGGGTAGTAAAACGCGGTGCTAAATATTATTATTATTTTGATTGTTAAAGATTGCTCACAAGCAAAAGAAGAACATATAAAGTTTTAACAACATTAAAACCTACATCAATAAGCATGCAAACTAAACTTAAAGTGTGTATAATCTTGTTTGCCAGTGATTAGTGTCAGGGTTTACTGAGGGTATCTTTCCTAACTGGTTTTACCATTGGAAAGTGGTTTGGTATTTTTTCGCACCATAGTTATCGGTTATTATTATTATTATTACTCATCCAAATTCTTTTGAACAATTATTATGTTTCATTTTTACAAAC
>CABFVX010006356.1:23757-40877 GCA_902151425.1 Timema shepardi
CCCACACACACACACACACTTTCTTTATCTAGTTTATCAATTAAAAATATATTGTAATCATCCAGATGTCAAGACTGCCCCTTTGCTTTAAGAGTTACAGAACTTTATTCTAGTAGGTTTCAAATTACTAGGTACTTATTATTTATTACTTTTTTACTAAAATGTCTAAAATATCATGCACTAAGATTGTATTGTAATTATGTCATTAGATAATGAATGACCTAATTATAAGTAATTTATGTGGCCATATTGTAGTTTTAAGAAGTCCAAGTGATCATCAAAGTTTTAAAAATAATATCTACCAAATTTCAGTTTAATCATTTTAATTTTAGGCACTTAACTTTTTAAATTAGTATTATCCTTGTTTGTAAAGTAATTATTGCTATAATCAAAGCTATTAACACAGTTTACATTTCTTTTTGTTTTTCTCTTTAACATGGGTCTATTTTTAGCTTTTCAGGATTATAACTGACTAAGGGAAATTTTGTGCGCATTTGCTAGCCAACCAACTTTTTGAATTTTAGCATATTTTAGGAGGAAGTAAGGGTTTGAGTGTACTGGCGTGCTCTCCTCACCAACACTTTTGGAGGAGTGAAGATGATGAATAAATATGTGTCTTGTTGCTTCTGGGTTAAATATACATATAATAGTGGATTTTACCCATCTCTATTCTAAAATGTTACCTTCTTTATCCCAACCTCATTAGTTTAGTTAAATGTACATACAGTAGCCCTGTGGCTTCTTTGGTGCTGACTAACAGCTGACGGTGGACGGCTGACGGCTTTGAAAAGTTACCAGACCAAATTATGTATCCCTATGCCGAAACATATGATCTGCAAAAAATGTGTTTAGAAGCTGTCACTTCTGACAGCCAAAATTTAGCTATATACCTAAATGTTGACTGCCAGAAGTCAGCTGTGAGCTGTCAGTCAGCACCAAAGAAGCCATGGGGCTACTCTAGTCTAGAGTGATAATGGTGTCCGAGTTCATTACCACATTTATTAAATAAAGACAAAGGGAATGTATACCTTATCTAAATAAATAAATATATATAACAATTGAGAAGCTGAGAACAAAATTCAAGTAAATGACACAAAAAAAGTATTTGGTAAATTTAATTTACAGTTAAGGAAAGGCTTAAGCAGGGTAGCTCCATTTTCACATTTAATCTCATAAAAACCTGCTTCGGTGGCGGCATGGTCTAGGCGTCACTCTTGCAGTAGACTAGGCTGTCAATGACATTGAAATTGGAGTTAAATCCCGGTTGGGTGTACTGAGGATGGATTTTCCTAAGTGGTTTTCCACTCTCCATCCACACAAATGCAGGTGCACTTCCTCAAATTCAAACTGCCTAATCCCTAACACATTAGAGTAATTAGTACTCAGGCTTATAGCCCGAACAGATAGTAAGACACAGTGCTAAAAATAAATGAATTAAAAGTTAGTAAGTAAATAATGTTTAAAAAACTGACAGCTCATTTCAATACCTAATTATACTTCTTATAAAGTGATGATGAAATAAAACATATAATTCTTGGATATAATAATATAAGTTTAATGAAAGTTATAAGTTGATCTAGAAAATTATAAAATTAATTTATAAACCAAGCAGTTAATAAAGTGGTTAATGTATTACGTGAAATTGACAAGTATTAAAATGTATGATTTAAATACAATTTTCATATAAAGAAATAGTGAACAATTAGATATAATTATAATAAATCATCAACTAAAAATATAATGCTTAAACGTTTTGATAAATAGTCTTAAAACATGAGTTGTCACATTAAAATAATAATACAACAATATGAACAATGTTCTTAAGTCAAGATTTGTTTTGAAATTAAAGAATAATAATTAAGTTAACATCTGCCAAACTGCTCTAGAAAATTAGTTGAAGTATTTATATAATGTAGGTAGAATGATCTAAGTCTTATCTGTGTTTGTGGCCCTTTACTCCCTTTTGACACCCAGCACTGGAAAAATGGGCCACAAACACAGATAAGACTTTGGTCATTCTACATTACATAAATACTTCAACTAATTTTCTAAATCATTTGGTCAGATGTTAACTTAATTTTTATTCTTTAATTTCAAAACAAATCTGGACTTGAGAACATTGTTCCTATTAAGTTATATTGTATACTGTAACCGTCTCTATCCTACTTATGACAAAACTGTGTAAGGTCACTGGTTTTATTTGAGTGCCCGATAGCCAACCCTACTTCAGCACTACCGTAGCCCCATAGGGACTTACGTGGTTAGGATGGACCTTGCGCTGTAGGGGTTGGGATGGATGGTTCGTGGGGAATGAGACTGGCGAGTTAGTTCAATAAGATATATTTATTAATCTAGTCAGATGCTAAACTACTACATGAGTAACCGGATAAACCTCCCGTGACGAAGGAACAGCCACGATAACGATCTTTCAACCTTTCTGTAGACCCCTGATCGACCCTTTGGTGGGGTGAACCACCTGATCACATTTTATATCGTAATTTCATCAAACGTGCTAGATACCGCCACACATGTACTCAGCATGGCTTCCAACATTCAACAATCTTGTGTTATTCTCACACAAAAACTTGCTGATCTCTATTTTCACCAGCCAGGAAGGTCCATCGGTCGCACCATACTCGCTCGTCAACAGGATGCAATCTATGTGAGATATATGCTATTCTTAACTCCCAAGGAAATGTACAAGCGTGGGTTAACCTCCTGCCAGAATAAGCCTTAAAATAATTATGATCTTACAATACTATATTTTTGTATTATTATTTTAATGTGTCAACTTATGTTTTAAGACTATTCATCAAATTGTTAAGAATTATATTTTTAGTTGATGATGCATTATAATTTTATCCACTTTTTCATATCATACACTATGTCTCTCTATGAAAATTTTATTTAAATTGTACATTTTAATGCTTATCAATTTCACGTAATACATTAACCACTTTATTAACTGCTTAATTTATAAATTAATTTTATAATTTTCTAGATCAACTTATCTAAGTCTTAACTTTCATTATAACCACTCCTTACTTTCAACTATTCTTTTAGAATGTTTTCTAAAATGTTATATTATAGGTATCATTATTTTAAACAGCTATGGTAAGTCACTTTTTCTTATTTCATCGTGCATATAACCCGAACGGGCAGTAAGATGCGGTGCTAATAATAATAATCTTATTTCATTATGTTAATAAACACTTGGTCTTTTAAAGATTAGAAATGAGTACAATATATTACCTTTAGATCACAGCGCTGATAATTAAGAAAACTTTCTTGACTTTCCCTCCCACTGAATGGATATTGAACGCCTACATTCAGCTTATGCACTTACATAACTGATTTTTTCAGTTATTTACATTAGTTTTTTCACTCGGACCCTTAATTATGTAATTTTCCTTTATATCAATGGTTACAAAACTGCGGGGTGCACAAGGTGCCCTCATTTAGGACACCATAAAATGGTATTTGGTTTGTATTATCACTGATTCTTGAACATTTAGTTCAAAACAAACAAATAAGAAAAGATGTATAATTAATTGGAAGTTTCTGAAAGATATGTTGTAATGATTTTGAGGAATGAAAACTGAGTTCATCCACCTCTGTGGTCCATTGGTTAAGGTGTTGGCCTCCAATGAATAAACCTTATAAAATTTAATAGTCTACATACACATTACTTTCACTGTAATTACCAATTGTGTAGACTTTTAGCTTTGTTAGGGGGAAAATACTAATTTGGGTGCTTCGCTTATTAATTTATATTGAGCTGACATATTTCAACCAAACTTTGATTTATACACAGAAAACTCCAAGTAAACCTTCATTTTATATTTTATCCTGTTCTTGGTCTAGAACTGGTCAATACTATAAAGGAATGAACAATTTTATACAAGTAAGCACACAATTTTTTCACATTGTATAAGTAAAGTTGATTTATTATATAGAGTATTTATTTTTTTTAGATGGGGGTAGGGTATAGGTTGATTTGTGTAAAATTTTGGGAAGCTTTGCTTTGGTATATTATTTTTACTAACCTTTGTGTTGGAGATAATAACTAAAAAAAAAAAGTTTATCATTACACTTTGTTTCTTAAGTAAAATTATTTGAAAAATTAACTTGTTATTATTCCAAGTTCATAAATCTTAATTGTTTGATACATCCATGGTCAAGAGCACTAATTTTATGACCTCTAAGGCCTAACTGAGATTTGTGACCTAAATAACTTATTTTGGGACTTTAAAGGAGATTTTTGTGACATAAAGACAACTGTTTTGAAGTATCCTATGGTCAGGAAATTCCAGAGGTAGACACTAATAAACCAAGCATTGCTAAAAAGCTTGAATAAAAGTTATTTTTGTTTGTTGTAGGTTAAAGATATATCATCTCTGTCGGGGGAGCTTTGTCGGTGGCACAGTGTGTGCATCATGTACGTGTGTCGAGTGTTGGAGATGCTCGGAGCAAATGTTGCCTTCTTGTTACAACTGGTATGTGATCTGGATATATATTATATTGGGCACACTTGTTTGACTTTGGAATTAGTTATATATGGGTAAAAATATGGTATGAGATGTTGTAGAACAGGTGGCCATGTCTTGAATGTTTTGGTGAGGATAGGGGCAAAGCTTAGAAGTGTGCGAGGATTCAAATTCTCATTTACTAAGCTTTGCCCTCTCAGATCCGTAAGGGGTAATCTATAAACCACATTACGCTTTTCCTTACCCCCTCCCCCTCCCTTGTACATGTAACACCATGTAGACATCAGGGCTCACCCTTCCCCTATATTCACAAACATGACTCATTGCATATATCAATTCATTAGACCTGAGGATGATGCCGGCAAGCTTTGAAACTAGTCAAGGATACATTTTATGCACCAAAAACACCCATTAACAAGTAACGAGGGGCTAAAAATCAGATAAAGAAATATTAGTTCTCAAAAAATCATACATTTTATGATTTACAAAATTCTAAATACATTCATTTCCCTACCTTCAATTAAAACATACATTTAACTCTAGCATAATCCAACATTGACTTTATATAAAACAAACAAAAAATGGCGTATACTTTAGTCTTGATATTTAATTTGACTTTAACATCTAATGTTTCAATGTGTTAAATTATAGACTCTATTAGATGTTTGTGTTTTTAACATGTTTTAAATTTTCTCCTTAATTGTTTTTAAAACAGAGCTGTGAATTTCACAATTTACATGTAGTTTATTTTGTCTTGCCAACATTTTAATTCATAAGTAATCTTTATAGTACTACTTAAATTGTCATCAAATATATTATACTTATTCTGTTCACTTTATAACTGAATTATATTTTCTTAACTATTATTATTATGTTATGTACTGAATTATTAAAATGTTATTAAAAAATGATCATTTGTGATAAAATGTTGTGTGTTAACAAATCAATACACTAAAAGCTTATTGCATTGTTTTGTGAGACGACTCATATTTCTCCTAGGCCCAGCAAAATGGCAGGCTCAGGACAGAGGATGACAAAGAACCCAGATTGGCGGAGGACATTCAGAGATTCTTGTCAGCATGCACTGTGGCAGAGTGCTTGGGTTCGCAGCCAAGCCAACCCCCTGTGGCATTATTAAGGGAAGGAGTGGTGAGGGGATTAGAAGTGAACGCTTACTGCAGAGACTGGGGACTACTGCTTCTGGAACACAGCCATTCTGCTGAGCCATGGAGGATACGCCGAGCCATGGAGGCATTCAAATTAAAGGTTTTTATTTGATTCATCTCCTCATCCCCTTGCACTATTGCTCATCAGAATAGTCTTGTCTTGCTTACTCTCCAAGAGTTGTCTCCTTATATACACCTTCAAGAAAAATGTATATCCTAATTTGTTGGGAATGTAGAATGAACATAAAAAGCTTGTCTGGTTTGCTGTTAACAAGGAGGACGTGATTTAAATTTGAGTCAAGTGTACTTTTTTTATATATATATAAATGATTTTCCACTCTCCATGCAAGTGCAGGTACATTTCTTCTGATATCTTACCTTCCTATCCTTATCTCATAAATTAAAATTAATTTTGAAAGCTGGGATGGATATTAAGATGTATGGGTAAAAAAAGAATAGTCCAGCTAATGTTTTTGAGTTGTGGACAACATTCCAACTGCTCTTCTTCCTTTCTATTTCATCTTCAGGGCCATTCTAAATGACTTACTCTTCAACACTCAAACCCTAGATTAGACTGTAATCTAGAACAGTGCTTCTTAACCTGGGGGTTACGTAAATAGTATTGAGGGTCGCTGAACATTTGAAAAAAAAAAACATAAATAATATGTAACTAATCTTTGCCTTCATTTTCGACCACAATGGTGACATTGCTTGTTGTGACTTTAGGCTGCACTGTTGCCTCAACATGACAGTGTCTCGTCTTGCTTTTTGCTGGCCAGGAAGATTAACAAAAGTTTTGAAAGTACGTTCTGTCGTGACTCATTCTTAGCGGCTTGTACCTTGCAAGTAAGACATATATATATATATATATATATATATATACACTAGCAGGTAGATTTCAAACCTCATCATCAGTACTAACCAGTTGAGTTCCACAACAGTTCACTAAATAGTTTCGCCTGGTGTGGATGGCCTTATTAGCAGTTTGTGATATATCGTGCTCGGAGCTCTTGCTAGTTATTCACTGTACAGTGTTAAGTTGTTTAGTTGTTCTAGTATCTCCGGTGTACGAAGATGTACTGGACAAGCAAACAACTAACTGTTACCAGTTAATGGCTGCCATCATTTCAGAGACAAATTGTAATAAAATCAAAATTATCTTACCCATGAATAAGTGGTAAAATTTGTTAAAGACCAAGACATCAGATAACACTGAAGCTATAGATCCTGCAGAACTGGGATCATCCAACACTAACAAGAATATGCAGATATATAGAACTCAAGATATTTCTCATTTGCATGCAAAAAGGAGGAAATACAATAACACATTTTTGCAATATGGATTTACTTTTATTTCCACAAATGATGAAGAGCTTGAGTTTTTAATGAATGCTTGGCGAGTGAAAGTCTCAAACCTGCAAAATTAAAAATACTTCTACACACAAAGCATGCTTCTTATTCCAATAAGCCTGTACAGTTTTTCAAAAAGCTATTAGAATCATCGAAAAAACAATCTCTTGAAACTCATGTACTGGTCGATAAAATGTACTTCAGAGCATCTTTTGAAGCCTCTTACTTGATTGAAAATGCTAAGAAACCATACACCATTGCCTAAGATCTTGTGCTTACAGTGGTAATTAGAATGAAAGAAATTATTCACGGGCAAAAATATACAGATGTATTTTTTTTTAAATGACACTGTCACATGATACTGTGGGTAGACGAATTTTTGAAACTAGCAATCACCAGTGATGGCAACTTATTGAAAGAATTAAAGAAAGTTCGAATTTTGAAATTCAGCTGGATGAATTGACTGACATTACAAATTTCGCGCAGCAACTGGAATATGTCAGGTATTTTTATGGTAACAGTGTCCACAAAGATTTAATATTTTGTCGGTAGTTAGATGGATGTACAACTGGTGAGGCAATTTTTCAAAAGTGAATGAATTTTTCAAGGAAGTAGGGTTAGAATTGAATAACTGTGTTGGAGTATGTACCAACGGCGCAGCACCAATGACAGAAAAGAATAACTGGATTCCAGGTAAAAGTTAAATTTGCAAACGATAGGCCTAATACTTTCACTCATTGCATGATTCATCAAGAGGCATTAGTGGCCAAGAAATTTCTACAGATCTGAATGCTGTACTACAAGATGTGGTTAAGGTTATCAATTTTATTAAATGTCATGCCATTAATAGTCGCCTTTTTGCAAATTTATGTGATGAAATTGAATCCAATTTCAAAACAGTTTTACTGCATGCAGAAGTGCAATGGCTGTCAAAGGAATGAGCATTGAGACGGATATTAGTGTGAAAAAAATGAAATAATACTATTTCTGTCTGGAAATAACTCTGAATATGTCAATTTCTTTCACAATGAAAATTGGCTGTGCAAATAATGCTATCTGTTGGATTTATTTGAGAAACTCAACAAACTTAATATATCTCTCCAAGGAGAGAGCACAAATATTTTTACACTGAAATATAAAATTCAGGCTTTCATGGAAAAAAAATTAAACATTTGGAAGAATTAAGTAGAAAATGACTCATTTGAAATGTTTTCATATACAGAGGATTTTATTGTTAGTAATATGCTTAGTTTTGACTTTACTAAGCAGATAATAATTGATAATTTGGTATACTTGGAAAACAATTTTCAGAAACAGTTTCTACCGGAATTAGACAATAATCAATTAGATTGGATTCTAAACCCTTTTATCGTGGAGATGGGAAATGTGGAGCATCTCTCTTTGAAAGGCCAAGAAAAATTTGCAGAACTTTCATGGGATTCAAACCTCAAACTTGAATTTTCAAGGAAAAACTTGAACACTTTTTGGCTTGGTGTTAAAGCAGAATTTCTAATATTATCGGAATTATAGATGCTATTTTTTACCACTTATTTGTGAGAATTGGCATTTTCGACAATGATGGCAATTAAAACCAAATACTGTTCAAGTTTTAAGAACATCGAGATGGCTATGAGACCAGCGGTGACAATTATTAAGGCACAATTCGAGTTATTGTGTCAGAATAAGCACTCATAGCTATCCTATTAAAGTTAAACGTATTCTTATCTTTTGCCAGCCATCAGTAAAACTCTCTGTGGTGCATTCAAATTTGATATAATTGATATAAATTTTTTATTTTGCATTTTCTCACTTATATCTTGCATGTCAATATAATATATACACAAATTTTTAATATAATAAATTATTTGAAGAAATTTTCATAGTTGATATTTTCATACACTATTTTTAGTCAACATAATTCTTTAATGATATAGCTATACTTATATTTAAGGTACTTTATTTTTCGTTCAAACATGGTTTGTGCAAAACAGGGTTCCATCAAACGGGGTTCACGCAAAAAAAAAGTATGTGCACAAACCTGTAAATTGACTATACACAGTGTTACTACCAATTGCATTTATGATATTGAGTGAAGGGTTGTGAAAAAATATTTCTGGTCTAAAGGGGTCACACATGAAAATAGGTTCAGAAGCCCTGGCCTAGAACCTGTTTTCGGTATGTTTGTTGTTGGGATGATGCTTGCATTTGGCAATATGGCACAGAAAAACTATTGTATTGTTGATGAAGTTAACTTTTATTTAAGCTATTGATTTTTTGTATTTGTTTTGTTTTTGGTATGTAGTCTTTTGGCTTGATTTGTTCAGGAAGTGATATTGTTTAATATTTATTTGTAGACACATCCATTATTAAAATGATAACTTTTAATGCATGCATTTTTTATTGAAATGTATATATATTATCTTAATATTTTTGATATTTTTGTGTTAAAACACTAATTATTAGGGTGGAGCCCCTACAGAGTTGTCTTATCGTTGAATAAATAAGTAGGGAGGTCAAACTCAACTTCTTAATATTTTGATAAACCCTTTAAAGAATCTAGAATCGATCTTAATATTCTCAAATCCTAGTAAATTAAAATCATGGAATTGAAACAAAACTTTTATGTTCAGAATTATCTAATTTTTAATTGTGTCTATTAATAATTTCTCTTCAGTGCAAAAAGAAGAAAAAAATTGCTTAACATACTCTTAACACAATTATTTTGTTTAATTGATCTTGTGCATAGCAGTCTTTTTTTACTATTTAAACCAGGGCTATGTAGTCAAGCCTTCTACTCTAACTTTGGGTGAGCTGGCGGTCTAGGGGTAAGGTGTCAGACTTCTGTGCTGGTGGCCGGGGTTCGATCCCCAGTCCCGGCACAGATTTATCTGATTACCAAACCCTTCCTTCACCTCTGACAAGACATCTTGTGAATGTGGGGAATGCCGGGCCTCCACCATGGTTCGGATTCCACGTTAAACTGTAGGTCCTTCATTTTCATCTCACAATCACCCTACCATTACACATTATCGTAAGTGCGTTTAACCCGAACGGGTAGTAAGACGCGGTGCTAATAATAATAATAAGAAGAAGAATAATAATAATCATCATCATCATCCTCCTCCTCTAACTTTGACTCCTCTTTTTTCTACTCTCTGGCTCCAACTCCTTCAGAAATGGCTACATAATTTTAATTAGTAATAAAATATTTACTGAAATAGAATCCTCCAATACAGATTACTTCATGGAAAGCTTTTTTGGCATTCACCATCATCATCGTCAACTGTTTCCTTCATGTGGCAAGGTCCGTTTAGTAAAATGCCTCCATCTCCCTATGTCCTTCCACCATTCTTCCTCCTGCACCCTCATCCACTCTCCTCCTCTCACACACTTGCTGCAATCCATTGTGAACTTATATTTGAATAAGTCTGTCAATCTATAGTAAAAACATTGGTCTTAAAGAATAAAAAAGTAACCCGCCTCGGTGGCGTAGTGTTGAGCTCGACTGCTGAGGACGGGGAGGTCGAGGTTCGAATCTTGGCCGGGTGAACTGGGGTGATTTTTCCTAAATGGTTTTTCACTCTCCCTCCACGCAAATGCGGGTTCACTTCCTCTAATTATACCTTCCTAATTCATAATCCATTAGCATAATTAGTACTTAAAGTGTATAACCCGAACGGGTAGTAAGACGCGGTGCTAAATAATAATAATAAAGTATAACATTAACTATATATTGTTATAATACTATTAAGTTTTTATTTTGAAGCTTAAGTCAGAGTTGGTACATATTACCGACTAATGACTCCACCCAAAACTGCTTCCAACTCCACAACTCTGACTCCACTTTCCTGATTAACATTATAATTATTATATTATTTTGCAAATGCAATATCTTTAGAGTGCATAAATAACATATGTTGAATGGGAGACTAAATCCATAAAATAAAAAAATTGATATTATAAATTATGAACTGAGAATAAGAAAATATAGTTTGAAATTTCAAAATTGGAATTTAGAATAGCAGGAATATGACACCTCTGTAAATAAGGTATTTAATCACCATATAAGTTAGTTGGACTGGTAACCTACTTTGTAATATATGTGATCTCATGTTTCAGACAATCAAAGATATGAATATGCTCAAAAGGCTATTGAAACAAGCAGAAACGGACCATTATTCTCTTTACAGGTTTGTAATAATATTTTAAAATAATGAATATCGGTTTTCCTTAATGAGTTATACACTCAGCAAGACTTAAAATATTCACATTCTTGAAGCTATATTTCCTGTTTCTGTCCTTTCTGTTAATTGTTACTTTTATGTGTTCCTGTCATTCTTTACCTCCTTACCCTTTTAAAAAAAAAATCTTTTGGGCATTTGCATCACTCGTTCCCTCCTGAAATTTTCCGTCAAAACAAATTCTAGGCAGAGAGATTGATCAGTAATGATCAATATTCTTTAAAAGTAAGCCTGTGTATGATGCTGAACTTATAAAATTAAATATTCTCAAAACTCTGGCAGGAAAAATTACCTCTCGGATTTTTAAAGAAAATAATTAAAGTCCCACTTAATTCAACACCTTAGCTCAGTCGGTAGCGTGTCTGTATACTGAGCTAAGGATCCGTAGCTTGAGTCCTGGAATGTCCGAAAAATATATCATTGGCGAAATGTGGGTGTACCCTTTCATATTGATAAATTAATGGCCAGGTCTGGATGTTGTGCCTCTCCTAGTCTTAAGTTAGATTATAAGGCATATGAAGCGATGGCAGGCCTAGCAAACCGGTAATGAAAAAATATTGCTTGAATAAAAAACTGATCAAGGCCACAGGATGGAAAGAGTAATGAATGTAAGTAAAGTCGTAATAATAGTAATAATTATTGCAACGTGCTAATACAAAACTAACACACAGTTATTCAGAGGACTAGAGTCTTGTTTTTATGTTTTCATATTTTTCATGGTGTTAAATTTTAAAATGTACTAAAAACATTACTTATAAAAGAAAATGTTAATTTGGTTTAGTTATTGCTTTACTTGAATAAAATTCAATTATAAAGAAAATTATGGGCATGAGCGCACATCAAAGATTATACAAAGATGTGAACGCAACAGATAGAGAGAAGATTAAAATTTAAATGTCACCGATTCTTATTTAAAATAGCTATTGTATATTCTTATAATCCACAAAGAAAAATAATATTTACTATTATTATTGTTACGTCTGTAACATGGTAAGGATGGCTGGAGTTAGAACACTTACCTGGTTTAATGTTAATGCTTTATTGAGAATGGTTTGGTCGCGAACACTGACTATTGATAAGATTCTTGATTGTCATATAGGTTAGGGCATGATAGGAAGCAGACACTTTATTACGTCACCACTCATGATAGCCAACCTACATGGAAATATATTACAATTATGATAGTAAACCACCTCACTTGACAAGTAAAGTACCAACCAAACATTACAAAATATATCAAACTTTCCCAAAAGCCAAAAGGATCATAAATTTAAACAAATTAAATAAAATAATATAAAATATAAAAGCAAATCTAAGAAGTAGCCTCGAAGAATCAATATCTTCATGCCAAAATCAAGAAAGATAAAACAGATAAGAGGATTTAATAATCCAAAACATGATCCTTGACTAACCAACTGCTACACAAAGTTTGTTTACCTAGATTAAATCAAACATTGGGTTGAAGGACTGTCACAGAGAGCCCCCCCTTGCCTTCAAATGATTTAAATAAGGTTGATAACATATAATACACAAATTTGAAATCCAGAATATTAAAACACGAATTGTCTATACTATGTTCTAGTTCTTTTCTCAGTATATACAAGTCACCTAGAAAAGTAAAGTCTTTAACAACCTTAAGTCAACATCTTAACAATTATTTATCAAAAATTATGAGTTTAGATTAGAATGTTAAAAATAATCAAACAACTATTACACACTAATTCAATGTAATTATACAATTTGATTTTAAACATTTAATTCAATAAGTACTTTTTTGTTTTGTATTTGTAGTCCTAAAATGGGAGTGCCTAAAAATAATTATTTTCCTGTATAGTTTTTAACTTTTACGTCCTGCGCCCCAGTGGTCCCCAAGAGCATATAATGTCCATTTGGTGGTCCTTTATCACCAAAACTTCGAGAAACACTGTTCTTGGACATGTTGTCTAACAATACTGGAAATATACTTGATTCTATTTTTGATACTGGAAATAATGGAATATACTGGAATTTTAAGTCAGATACTGGAAGAATATTCAGTCCTTTACATTGAGTGAAATGTTGAATTAAGGATTTTGATACCCCTGATATTATTTGGACTACTGATAGTTCTATTTTGACCACACCTCAATTACTCCCCCACTAGTCTATCTTGTTTGCCACACAATTTGATGACCTTGCAGTGGAGATGTTTGCCTCACTTTCTGAACTTTCTATTCTCACTCAGACTCTACATTAAGTCCTCCCTCCCTCCTCCCCCTAAAATACTACTCCTTCTCCCTCCTCTATCCACCCAAAAGAAAAACTACCAATCTGGTCTGGCTTGTTTATCTTGTGACCTTTGTGTTTAAGAAGAAATGAGTAAACTCAGAGGAAAGACCTCTTTTAAAGATGGTTGGTTGGACAGCACAGTTTTAAAGATTGGCTGTGGTTACAAAAATAGGATTGTGATAAAAGTAAAGGCCATTGTTGTTTGTGTAAATCTAACTTTGATATAAATAACATGGGAATATCTTCATTCCGATCTCATGCCAAGGGAAAGAAGCATGTTCACAGAGTGGAAGCTGCTAGTTAGAGCAAAAAAAATTGGAGCTGGTCATACAGCCAAAAATGCAGTGTAATCTGTAGGCCTACATGAAGATATACATTTTAGTGCTAATGACCATGAAATAGTTTTGAAACCCAAAACTAGACCTAGTTGTTCTATTAGAGCTTCCTTGTCAAAGATGAAGTTTCTCATGCTGAAATATTGTGGCTTATTAATCAAGTAATGACACATTCTTAAGCTAATTGCAATATATTTGGAAGAAGGTACAGGAAAGGTGGAAAGAAATAGAATGAAACCTAGGTCGGGGGATTGGGCGGTGACGATCAATTTTCTTTAAGAGACATCCATTACCTCTTTGTCCATTGGCAGCAGTGTAAAGTGTGAACTGTGTTCTTCTTTTCATTGTAAAGGCCATATTGTGTTTGTCCCCCCTTTTATATGTTTCTATCCACCTTTCCTGTACCTTCTTCCAAATATAATGCAATTGCCTCATGGAGCGAAGGGAGGTTTTCCTTATAGAGTCATAACATTCTTAAGCTAGAAATTTTTCTGCTTGTAATGATCTTTTTAAAGTAATATTTTCGATAGTGATATTGCCCAGAAATTTCAAATTCATAAAGATAAACTTGGATATGTCATCATGTAACGACTAGGTCCTTTTTTCAAAAGCGAGCTTGAGCATTTGTTTTTTCCTGATGTTTTGTTCCATTAGATGGGTAGAAAACTCAAGGGTGTCAGAGAGAGCAATGTCATTACTGCCGTATTTAAAACAGTATTCTTATTCTAACAAGCATCCTCCAAAATCTGATAATTTTTAAACATTAAACAATTTAGTCAAGGATGAACTTCTGACATCAAAGTTTCGATTCATGCTGTCAGTGTCTCTTGAGTTGGTGCAATTTCTCACCGAATATCAGAGCAATCAACCTCTATTGCCATTTATGTTTCCAGATCTAAATAAACTTCTTGGGCACTTGATGAACAGAATTGTAAAATGTGATGTAATGAATTCAGCAAATACTTCCAAAAAATGGTTAGCTGTTGATTTAAAGAAACAATCCAATATTAAATCACTCCCTACTATTATTATTAGCACCGCGTCTTACTACCCGTTCGGGTTATACGCACTTACGCTAATGTGCAATGGTAGGGTGAATGTGAGATGAAATGAAGGACCTACAGTTTAACGTGGAATCCGAACCACGGTGGAGACCAGGTATTCCTCACATTCACAAGATGTCTTGTCAGAGGTGAAGGAAGGGTTTGGTAATCAGATAAATCTTTGCCGGGACCGAGGATTGAACCCCGGCCGCCAGCATAGAAGTCTGACACCTTACCCCTAGACCACCAGGTCACCCACTCCGTACTGTAGATATTGAGTTTGCAGCATAAGCAGCTTTGAAAAGAATTAAAGACATCAAGATACTTCAGTTCAGAGGATATTGTCAAAAGTTCCTAGTTGATCTCTACAACAAACTTTTACATAAGTGTCCTCTCTCCTACAAAATTGTCAAGGGTGCTAGTTGTCTCTCTCCCACAGTCATGCTCAATCCATCTGTTAGGACCTCTAGAATAACTTGTGCATTATAAGTCCTACTAGGCAAGAAACAACTATCTAGCTTCTATGCTGGCGGCCGGGGTTCAATCCTCGGTCCCGGCAAAGATTTATCTGATTACCAAACCCTTCCTTCACCTCTGACAAGACATCTTGTGAATGTGGGGAATGCCAGGNGATTCCACGTTAAACTGTAGGTCCTTCATTTCATCTCACAATCACCCTACCATTACACATTAGCGTAAGTGCGTATAGCCCGAACGGGTAGTAAGACGCGGTGCTAATAATAATAATAACTATCTAGCGTGCAAGATGATGTAAAAAGAGATTACTTGGACTTTGTATCAAAGCAAGAAATTATTGACTACCTTAAACAATTCACTTCATGTGTTGACCAGCTTGATAAGTTCTTCATGAATATTTTTTCTAGAGTAAATGCATTCCAGTAACTACAATATTTCACTAAAAAAATTCTTGTCCTCTTACATAGCAATGTAGCCGTTGAGCGAAGTTTTTCTGTGAATAAATAATGTCTGGTTGAAAACATACATAGGAACAACCTTATTGCTCAACATGTAACTTATGATGTAGTCACTGCAGCCGGGGGACTTCTAAATATGACATTTAAAAAAAAGATGATTCATGCTATGAGGAATGCATCATAAATAAAGAAAGAAGTGCTTGAAAAGAAGAAAAAGATTGAGTGGACTTAAGAAAAACAGAATCGGAAGAAATAAGAAAATTAGAAGTGAAAATAACAGTAGTTTGCAGAAAGCAAAGGAAGAAACAGAAGTGTTAGGATATCAAATGCAAATATTGAAAAAGTTTTGTGGTAAATGAATTCTAACTTTTTTCTACATCCTAAAAAAAAATATTTGTTTTTGGGTTTTATCTTTTTAATTTTTAATAATGTCAGGTAATTGCAATTATCTTTATTTCCAAGTAATTTTTATCAACATGATATTTGTTGGTTATTTTTCATTGAAGATTCTGTATCTTTATTAATATATATTTATTAAACAAATTAATTATTAAAAATATAACTTGTGGAAAGTATCGACTCTCAAGGGGTGGTGGTAGAGTAAACTCTGTGGCTATAATCATTCTTTGAAGTTGCACCACCAAAGCTGATTATTTGTACCTCTAAAGTTCTAAAAGTGAGGTGAAATGACCTACCAATTTTGCCAGGGGAGGTATTTTCTCATACCTTCCAGGGTTCTCTTACATGCCACATGGAACCGACGGCTTTACTTCCCCTCTGTTAAGCTATGATTTTTTTTCTCACTCAAGAAAAAGCTTTCAGTCTCTTTTGGGTTTGAACCCAAAAACATCGGGTCCTGAGGCGAGCACTTTACCCCAAGACCACCAAGGTTGACGGTGCTATAGGTAATGTAGTGTGTGTGTGTGTTTTTTTTAATACTGGTCGGATCCATCTTTTTACATATCTGAAATTTCATTTTGCCATCAAATCCCTAATTAAGATTTGAATTTTAGAAATTATTTCAAGCACAAGTGTTTAGCAACTTTCTCATTAACTAGGATTTTTTCCTTCACTTCTGAATTTGTTTACATTGTAATATTATCGGAATTAATATGTGCCGCGCTTTGTGCGTCAATTGTAATAATATGTGATCAATCACCCTACTTTGGGTGTTAATTGATTCACCGCGGATTAATTCCCTAATAAAAGAATGCTGTGATGTTTATATAGGTTGTATAAAGCTCCGTTATCGAGCGCCTATCATCACTGCGGAAAAGATACCGTTTAATCAGCTG
>CABFVX010006357.1:0-17904 GCA_902151425.1 Timema shepardi
TGTTGACCCAGTTGGCTGTCCCAGTTAGCTGTCCCAGTTGGCTGTCCCAGTTGGTAAGTGTTGTTACAACGTAAGTTGTTACAAACAGAGGGGGAGAAACTATTAACTTAAAAAACCATTTGGTATACCTATCCGCGGCATTTGAGTCTCGACCTCTACGTCATCGAAAAAACCAGATCAGGCGAGCTTGACAGCCTTGACTGCGTGCCCACAGATGCAGGTATATAAACAGTAGATTATATTACATTAAAACGAGGCATTTAATTATTATTTAATACATTTGACAGTTTTTATTAATAATTAAGGGTAGCCAACTGTATTGTATTGTATTCACGAAAAGGTGATCGCATAGTGTGATGATTATGACCATTTATTAGGACTTTAGTTGACCTCGGGGGTCTTAGAGGTAAAGGGCTCGCCTCAGAACCTGATGTTCTTAGGTTCAAACCCAACCAGGGTCGACGGATTATTTCTCTCGAACAATATAAATCCGTAGCATAACTTCCTTCAGAGGGAAGTGAATCAGTCAGTCCCGTATTGATTGTGACGTGTAAAAGAACCCTGGATGGTGTGTGAAATTGGTAGGCCCTTTCGCGCTCGTTCATAGACATTTTAGTGTGCTGATATAACCGGTCGGTTCATTTTGTGCTTGTTAAATAGCTCATTTAAAGGGGATCCGAAGTATGTACCTTCGGCTTAGCGTACCACTGCTCAACCCACTTTCCTCTCCAGGTTCCTATCCGTTTCAAAAACACTCTTCTGGAAACAGTTAATAACAAATGACTGACCATTTTCGGTGTCCGAATGCTCTAAGGCGTACCTTTTGTGTTAGACTGGTCTACTGATCACTGGGAAATTAGTGGGGTTTTTCTGAGTTGTTTCCCGCCATTCTTCCAAGCAAATGCAGGGATGTTAACTCTAAAATGCTTCCTTCCTAATCCCTACCCCATTTCCGTATTTATCAAATATGTGCATCTGAATAAAAAGTAAGATTCTGTGATTAAAATTATATATATTTGCGAGTTTAGAAGACTCGAAGACCGACAATGTAGGTTTACTACGTGATTCGCCAAAAATTACTGTGAGATCGTCCGGTCGATCGCGATCAATGAGTTGGTGACCCCTGATGTAAAGTATATGACGTGTTTTATCAGATTTTAAAATTAGTTTAGATTAATCTAAATGTTGAAACAAAGTTTATTTGCTGGTGTTATGGAAATGAGGAATGAGAAATAAGGTGTGTATTTTTGTTGTGTTTTTAACAACAAAATTGGTATAAATAAGTAAAATATTGCTCCAGTAGATATAACATATTTATTTTAATTCCCTACACGTTAGATTCTAAATGGTTCTTGAATATATTCTTTAAATTGAAAAATTACACTTGGACACGAGCATCGAACTCGGGACTTTTAACTTTGTATGTCAATACTTTAACCACTGAAAGCTATTCTTAAAATATGAGTAAAGAAAGACCCTGGGAACGGGATGACTCTTGGATAGTTTAGTGGTAGCATTGGCGTACTAAACCAAAGGTTCCGGGTTCGATTTCCGTTTCCAGGTGTCATTTTTTTAATTTAAGGAATATATTTAGATGCAGTATTAAACCGTAAACTAAACTTATCTTTTGGTGAATAACTAAATATATTTTGGCCAAAATAGTATTTTACTAAGGAAAACCTATAAACAGAGCCCGGATTTTGGTGACCTAAATATAATTTAAAAATTACCTAAAAATCATATAAAAACGACTTCAAATTTTCAAAAATTGGCCTTAAAATACGGACAAAGAGTCGTAATAAATGCACACGACTAAATCAAACACGTACTTTACTCATGTAAAATTCAATGAAAAGCCTTTGAGTCCTATATAGGGTCATAATGTGACGTATTTTGGAGGTATTGTTTTAGAGCTATACCATGTCGTAAATATAAGATATAAATTTAATATTTTTTCTCCAAGAAAATAAACAAAAATTAATTAATTCTGTGTGCTAAAAATTGTATTTTTTAAATTATTTTTTCCTTTTAAAAATCGTCAAATGTGGTGTTTTCAGCATTATTCTCCAAAAAAAGTATAACTATAAACATGGATATAGATACATATAAACATAGATTACCAAATTCTCCTTTCTATTGTTATCATCCCCTATGCATCTAGGTCTTCCCATTGGGTTTGCCAGTCATCACCCTGAACAAGGTTCTATATTACCCCATTCACGCTGTATATTCTGCACACCCAAATCTATGGGACTTGATTATCTTAGCACTGTCTTGTGATGAGTATAGAGTATGTAACTTATCATTATGTAACCTTCTTCACTTCGTGGTAGACTCATCTGTTTTTGCACCAAATATTTTCCTACGTACCTTGTTTTCAAACATGGTAAGGTAAGGTAAGAGACCACGTTTAACAACCGGTAAAATAATTGTTTGGCTTATTCTGAGTTATACATTCCTTGACAGCAGGCGAGATTATCAACAACTTACTGACCAAGCAATTGTATGCATTTTCCATATTTATTCTTTTCCTAATTTCCAATCTAATATCGTTATTTCTAGCTAAAATAATTTTTTGGGACTAGATATTTAAACTCATTTACATAGTCAACCGAATTTGTTTATAAATATATAATTAGGTGTAATATGATTTCTGGGTCAGCTGGGTGTACATGGTCGCATGGTCTATACTAGACTGTCAATGATAGGAAGATTGAGGCTTGAATCTCGGTCAGGAGTATTGAGGGTGGTTTTATCCCAAGTGATTTTCCACTCTCCTTCCACGCATATGTAGGTATATATACATTCCCTAAATATACCTTCCTTATTCTTAAATAAACATGAGCGAAATTGTTACAAAAACGTATAAATCTACTGGGTAGTAAGATGTTGTAAATTAAAACAAAAAAGATTAATTGGTATAATTTTAAAATAACCTAAACCTGATGATAATCGAAAATAATAGTAACCTTTATTCTATTCGAACCAGAACCCTTAAAATGTTAGTTTATAGAAAAGATAACAATGTAATTTTAACTCCCTGCTGGGTGACCTGCTGGTCTAAGGGTAAGGTTTCGGACTTCTGTGCTGGGGTCCAGGGTTCAATCCTCAGTCCCGGCACAGGTTTATCTGATTAACAAACCCTTCCTTCACCTCTGACAAGACATGTATTGATCACAACTTGTGAATGTGTGGAATGCCAGGCCTCTACTGTGGTTCGGATCCCATGTTAAACTGTAGATCCTCCATTTCATCTCACAATCACCCTACCATTACACATTAGCGTAAGTGTGTATAACCCGGACGGGTAGTAAGATGAGGTGCTAATAACAATAACTCGCTGCTGGTTGTTTGTCGAGCGTGCCGGCCAGAAGTAGATTGAAAGGAGGGGAAGTAACGCGCGGCCCCACCCTCAAACTACCAATCACTGAGCCAATACCTACCTGTTGTCCTGCTGGCTGATCCAGCCCACTAGCATGACAGTTTCGCTTCTAATACCTCACTGTGAAGTAAGGGCCTAGCTATATAGCGCTCTTAATAGCTAAACTCTTTCATTCTGCTAAATATAACATTGGTTTACAAAAACCTGCTTGAGAAGTAATAACTTCCCCCTCCCAACGCAACCCTCTCCAGCCTAGCTGCAGTCTGACCAGGAAAGTGTATTTTACAACCAAACAAGCAAAGAGGATACAAAGCTCATTGTCTACATTATCTTCTCACTCCGACAACTGAGTAGTACAAAAACTATGCCTTTACAAAATATCGATTGTATTTTTAAAACAAAGATACACCTAATCAACTTGAATGCCTTTAAAGACTTTTATCGTTAGCGTGTTATTATGTGTGGAAAATCTACGGTGCCTTCTGAAATTGACGGGTCATAGTTCTAAAACAATAGCATTATTAAGGACAGTCAACAATATTTGCAATGTTGCATACAAAAGGTTTCTTCCATTTATTGAAGTTTTCAGGGTTTCAGTATACAAACTTGATGATATTGCCATACTAATTACGTGGAAGGCTTCCAACAATATTTATTTTAGAACTATAGATTGTAAGTTTTAGAAATCACACCAGTATTTCCATAAAACATTAATAATAAGCCGACGTTATGATTAAAATTAAAAGTGGTAGGAGCAATATTGGGTGCTAAAAGTTATTTGAGAACTTACAGGGGCTGGCTAGCCGAGATGTTGCCAACAAGAGGTTACCCTTAGGTTAAACATTCATGAAACTTTTAATAGTAGCCTACACGAGTTTGGCGTTTACTGAAATGAACACAAAACTATTTTCTTTGACCCTACACATATAAACTTGTAAACATAATCTAGAAATTAAATTTTCCACTCTTAAATTAAACTACATATATGATTATTGATATTATTTTGTATATTCTCTAGTTTTAATTTGTTTTATTTTTATTTATTAATTTTGAGTTGATATTGAGTCCTACTTATATTATGGATTTTGGGATGGGAATATAAACTTGAACATTTGCAAGCTAAAATGTACCTATTATTTTATACTTTCTTTGCTTTATTTCCTTTGTTGTATATTCTTTATCTAAAATTTTTCAAATGTGCACCATTTATTTTATCTTATAATTTCAATATTTAATATTTTATTTTTTATCTTGGAATGATTTTAGCACTTTTAGCTAAAATACCTATATACTATTTAGTTAATTTTTGTTTACCAATATCCCATGTTGAAGGTCTTATTTCTGGAGCTATAATTTTAGGCTGTTGTCTTAATTAAATTTGGAGGATATGGTTTAGTTTGTGTCAAAAAAAGAAATATTTATTGGTCATTGAGAGCTAAATGTTCAGGAAACGAAAGATAACTGTTACAGGAACGTATAATGGATATTTGTGAATCACGTGATGAAATTATAAGGGGAGGTTAGTTTGACAACATTTTGTTTTGTATTTTCCTCCTCCCCTGTTTGTTCTGCTACCGCCGCAAAGTTCCACCCAGGATCGTTACAAACCCATTTTATTTTTGGCGCTTATCAATTTCTGCTCGACTATTTTATCGCTCTACGTATAAAGGAGTATGTACATGGGGGCTCATAAAAATCACCGCGTGAGGTCAACGATGGTGACCCCTCTTGACTCCCATCTTTACATTTAATTAAAAAAACACGTCCTAGGAATAAACAAATGACTGGCATCCTTTCTGTCGGACGCCCAGCGGACAGTGAAGCATGGGGTCCCATCTTTCACGCGGGTGATTAGCAGTCTGGGTCGTTGGGGCCGCAAACGTGCTATCTAATTACCCTCCCCTTACGGCCGGGACGCATTTTTCACAGCCGGCATGACCGGCCGCCGCTGAGTTAATAACATTTTGTTGCCTGTTATTTTTATTTGCCTTCTATTCCTCACTCTCGTCCCCTTTTCTCTCTTTCTCTCCCTCTTTTTTTACAATATAAAGTTTGGCGAGCTATTTAATCTGGTTGCGTCACCTTGTAAAACATCAACCGTTTCTCCGGGCTCATTATTTGGACCGCAACATTCTTCCAGACCTACACTTCAATACACTTACGAATAACCTTAACTAACATCATATCTACTTTCTTATATTCATACGTCAAACTATTTGACCTGAAAACCTAGATGTTGAGCATCTGTCACTTTGGTTTCACTTTGGGTAGTCATAACTTTAGAGGAAATAACTCTTTGGCGGTTTCTTTTTTTGTGATAGTGACGTTTGTATTTCACCAAAAAAATATTTACAAATTAATAATAATATTTAGCACCGCGTCTTACTACCCGTTCGGGTTATACGCTTATGTACTAATTACTCTAATGGATTAGGAATTGGGAAGGATGAATTACAGGAAGTGAAGCCGCATTTGCGTGGAGAGAGAGTGGAAAACCATTTAGGAAAAAACCTCCCCCAGTTCACCCGACCGAGATTCGAACCTCGATCTCCCCGTCCTCAGCAGTCGAAGCTCTACACGACAAGCGCGTTAGCCAACTACGCTACCGAGGCGGGTAATTTACAAATTAAAGGTATGGGGGGTAGGGGGGGAAGAGGTAGAAAGTCCTTTCCAGGACAGCAACTTTTATATTTCAAACTCTATAAAGACCCCAACAAATACTTTTTTAAATTAATTTAAATATAACAGAGACCTCTTTTAATCATAATCTGAAGTACATTATTAAGGTGTCATGATTGTCCAAGAGTTGGCAGTGCTAACTCAATCTTAGTTAACATTGGACCTCCCCCTTTTTCCCCTGTGCCCTTCAAATGAAAGCTTATAATGTTTAATGTATTATTCCATGCTCAATATCATCTCTTGTTGCCACAACTGCGAAACAAAAAACAATATTATTATTATTATTATTATTATTAGTATTAGTTCATTCGATTATTTATGGAAAAGCCAACTATACACTTGAAATATTTTACAATAGTCTTTAACGATTTGGTTCTAAATGGGAATCTTTGACATTAAAAATAACCCCATATACTTGGTTTTGGGTAAAAATTTGATGAATGGGTTGTTTATAGATGAGTGATTTTTTGAAAACTTCAAATTATTGGGAAAATGGCACTAGTGATTTTTCTTAAAATATTTATCTGAGGAGTGTTTGATATGAACATGACAAATAAAGCTGTTTACTAATTTAAGGGTTATTTACTTACGACAAATATTATAGTATGGAAAATTTGCATTATTTTAAAATTGTCTTTGAAGTTTGAATTCCATTTATTTAATCTGCTAATTTACTATCATAAAAAGCAGTTTATAGTAAAACATTATTGTTAGTAGTAGTAATAGTAATACAATTACTGTTATTACTACTTTGGCTCTGATTAAATAAATCTATGTAACTTTCTCAGCCGAAATTATTATGTATGATTTCCTTATTCCAATGTTGGAAGATTTTTAGTGTTTTTTTGGAATAAAAATAGAATAACAAAAGTACAGCACGATTTTGTAAGGAAGAAACATTAAGAAAATACCAAACATATTTTCTGCAGTCAACATTTATATTAATTTACTATATAATTATTGTTATTTTATACATATTAGTAATATTTATCAAACATGGTAGTTGCAGATCCCATGACTTTACGTATGAATACGTGAAAGTAGATCGAGAAACATTTTTAGCTGTCAGATATGGTTCTTTCTATGAAAATTATCCTTTTTTTGGTCGTGTCAAGGGGTTTGTGGAGGTTAGAAAAGAGTTAACTAAAATTAGGAGTTAGGAATGGAGGGGTACAGAGGCGCGACTTAAGGGCCTTGCGAACCAGGGGGCTGCCCAGGGCATCAGTTCGAAGGGACGCCAAACAGCTAGACCTAGCGTAATCTGAGCGTGATATGAAAATAATCCCCAAACCTAACAACTCCGAGCCTAACGTAATCTAGGCGTAACAGTGGAGTTTCTAAGCATAACAATCGTACACTCTTTTTTATACCCAAATGAAATTTCACATATTAGTACCATTTTGTGACGAGTAAAATAAAATTTAGTGCCACTCTTAAAAAGTTATTTTACATTTGCCAGCTTGAAAAAAATTGCGCCCTAAAACTTTTTTCTTGGTGTGTAAACGTAAATTGTTAATAATGTATCGTGTTTGTTAAACTTATAATAACAAAAATAAAAGAGAACATTGTCTACAAAACAGGTTCTTATAGCTTTATTTGTAATTCTAACAGTTTTTGTACCATCTCGAAGTAAAACGTTTAGCGTATAGTTAATATTTGTGGAGTTTTCCTTCAGATTATTCTCCTATCACGGTCAGGCTCTGTTATGTTTGGGGGTATTTTTATATTTTCCTAGAGTACAATCACAAAGCGAAAGTGATAGCTGGCAGCTAGCAGAAGATTTAAGTAACGGTCAAAATAAAAATAAAATTGTTTTTGTAAATGTTCTGACTGCCAAAAATTGATAACAAATCAACATAATATTATGGTCTTGCAAATCATATGGTTTGGCTTTCTGAGAGTACATCTGGTAGCTTTTGCTAGCTGTCAGTTAACACCACTCCTATGGTGAATGGATTATATTATCTACCGGCTATATAGGGGGGCACGGGAACAAAGCAATCCCGCCCGGGCACGAAATCCACCTCGGGCCGTCCCTGGGAGTAAATTCTTTAATTTGAGTCTATTTTTAAAATTGACAAACCATATTTGAAAGGTGGATGAATCCTGAATGACTTTTTAATAACCTGCTAACTGTTTGAAAAGGCTTTAAAAAATTAAAATTTAAAGCATGGGCGTCGCTTGTTCCTAATTAATTGGGGTACAGAACAAACGCCGCCTCACCTTAAATTGGAATATATAAATAGATATGCATAGTCCAATTGGATAACAAGATAGCGACCTCACCTTAAATTGGAATATATAAAATAGATATGCATAGTCCAATTGGATAACAAGATAGCGAAATTAATCTTATTCTCGTCTATTAATAAAAGCGTATAACCCGGATGTGTAATAAGCCGCGTCGCTAATGAAACATCTGACGGGAACAATAACTAATTTCCTGATCATTGAGTAGCTCTTACTTGAGACACCAGACGTCAATCAGCTGCCAAGGCTATTATACCTGACCAGCAGTCATGTTTGAAGGCCACCTCTCAAGAGCAGTTCCTATTTGTCGGATGTTTATCAGATCCGCGGGAACATCACCTGAACCTTCGGTAACTTGTATCTCAGAACTCATCAATATCGCAATCGCGTGGTGGTGTCATTAATTATACTGTCAGTCAGGAGCGGTTTGTAGACGCCCTAAGTCGATACATAAAGCGCTGGCAGTGGTGGAAATTAGCAACACAGCAGTGAAGTGTAATTTTTAGATGTTCCACCCATGTTTAGACTCTGTTTTGTTATGTTAACTTAAATACAAAGAATCAATTAAAAAGCGTCACAAAATAAAAGATACTCAACAACTGTTCATATCACCAAGTGAAGAAAACTAAACTCTATGTTTCTATTGGAGAAATACTCTGATTTATTTTGGCGAAAAAAAAATGTTTTGCTATAAAAATTGCAAACACATTTGTTTCTAACGCTTTTCTTTCCACCTTACCTTAAACCAATAATTATATCGAATAATCAATCAATTTCAATGTTGTCTTTAGATTACTCTCCATGCACATCCACCCTTATAGTCCTTACGAGACATATCCGGTCAGCATGACGCTTAGAAGTTCCATCGTTGTACCTTGCACTAGTGACTAAATAATGACTAGCTCATCTCAAGATGTTTTTATTGCTAGTCTCTAGATCATGGTCTGATATGGTCCACATTTTAACAATATAATATGTTTAAACCCACACACATCTGCGTTACAACTTTAGAGGCTCAAATCAGCTATGGAAGCCACTTAGAAAAAATCCAATCCCTTTCCAAAAAATTAAATGAGAATCATAACCAAAATTAACTTTTTCTAAACCATATCTAATTATTTATTATTATTTACTCATCTATTGAACAAAACCATGTCGTCTTGATTAATAATAAGAAGTACCTGCCCAATAATTTATTTTAATGACCGATTAAATGTAGGTTTGAATTAAGGGTTCAGGAGATATAATCTGTCTCTGTAAAATTTGAATTAAAATTTAATTTTTATAGATTTAACAAGCTTATTTATGTTAACTAACAGCTTTTCTACTTTGAAGCTTCACAATTTTACCACGTGGGCACCACATTTTCTTACAAGTTTTATAAATGGCTAAACACGGTATATATTGTGTGTGTTTATGGTCCACGTCTTACTACCCGTCAGGTGGCCTACATCCACATTTAGCTACACTGATGGCGTAGAAAGGTAGAATGTGGAGGAAATATACACGCATTTGCACGGGGAAAAAGAGAATAAAACCATTTTGGAAAACTGTCCTTAATATATCCGGTCGGAAATCTAATCAAAATCACGATAACCCTCATTTTATGAAAAATATGTTTTAGCAGTGATTTCTGGTAGCTTTAACCGTTGAACTACAAGTTGTTTTTATAGTCAGTCAATACCTTAACAATAGCTAATATCGACGAATATTTTTTTATTTAAAGCTAGATTTACGGATTTCACAGATGTTTAAATAATGAATACATCCCATCTAAATCAGCAAGGATCATAAGGTTGATTTTTTTCCCCCGAACCCCTTAATTCACCAACAATTATAACATTTCGGCCGTTCAGGGAATATAAAACTTTCGTCGCTATGACTAAAGTAGCCCCATAACTTATTTGGTGCTGACTGACAGCTCACAGCTGACATCTAAAAGCTTTGAAAAGTTACAAGACCAAATTCTGTATCCCCTACACCGAACCAGATGATCCGCAAAAATATGTGTTTAGCAGCTGTCAGAAGTCAGCTGTGAGCTGTCAGTCAGCACCAAAAAAACCATGGGACTACTGTATATATCTAAATGTTGACTGTCAGAAGTCAGCTGCTAGCTGTCAGCCAGCACCAAAGAAGCCATGGGGCTACTATATATACCTAAATGTTGACTGTCAGAAGTCAGCTGTGAGCTGTCAATCAGCACCAAAGAAGCCATGGGGCTACTGTAGCTAAGATTAGCGGCCGGTGCCGTCTTCCTTGAATGAGGTGATTCGAAATTAATCATTTTATTGCACAGTCTTGACATATGTATAGTTATAAGCTATAAATAGTGATTCATTGATTTCAAATCATTACAATTCACGAGTAATAAGGGGTCAAACTTCCTATTTAGGCTTTTCATCTGCCATTGTTAAGGCAAAGTACGTATGGGGCTGAAATTTAGTATAATTAGACCTTCATATGAGGTGTACACAACGAAATATTTATAATATGTTAAAAAGAAAATAAAAGCGGTTTGAAAATAGTAATATTGTATAGTTTTAAATAAGATGCTTTTTCTTTTTATAGGCTCATAATTTGATTCTTTCTTATTGTGTAGTACACATTGTAGTTATTTATAATTTGTTTTTTTAAACCTAGCTCTACTCGTTAATTTCAATAATGTATCCGAATTGATTACTAAAAATATATATTTTAAATCTCTTTTTCATGAAATATCTTTTTTTTTGACCATACTGACTAGAAAAAACACCGACTAGCAGAAAAATACACCCGACTGAGGCAGAGTGTAAGATAATCCCAACTAATGACACACCCAGGTAAAGCGGACACCGGCTTCCTTATCTGGTCGGTGTTGCTGGAATGGGCTGAGACATTGCTACTTGCTATCTTTCCAAGATAACCTCCCTACCCCCAACCATGTTAAATTCCTTGCTAATATGTTATAAACTGAAACAAAAAACATTTGATAATTCTAACTGTCCAATAACCTTAAAACCAGTCCCGGGCGACTCTCACGTTAATTTATTTTCTATTTTGTTTTATTATTTTATCATCTCCCGGAAAACTCGTGTCACAAGGGGATGTGACTGGCCAGTTAATGAGCAAGAAAGGGGGAGGCTAATATCCACCTGTTAATACACCTGCAACTCCACACACATTCTCATACATGCATGTAGACAAGGATTAATGAAAACTACGGCAACTCTACGCTGGCTTTCCCTTCCATCCCTCCCCCTGCCCCCCGCACACACACACACACACACACACACATCCCATTACATCCTTGAGGCCCCGGTGATTTCTTTCGAGTCCAGTTAACATGTACAAAATACACAGTTAAAAAGTAAATCTACAGTCCAATTTTCATAGATACGTCCAAATTGTGACCCAGGATGGCGATTCACCCGTGACAGGGCCTTGAACCAAGGACGGAAACAACACGCCGTCGACATGTCGTTAGTGCGCTGCTTAGACTGGCAACTGTGTTTTATTATTCTTGTTCCGGTTGCTAGAGTTGATAATTTGATGTCGCCCGCCATTTTAAACTATACGGGTTGCTAAAGCAGACACGTTATATAATATTAAAAAGTTGATTATTTCTAAAAGATGACTAATCAATTTACGCTTACCATTTATTAACACCAAAAGTAAGTTAAAAATTATGTTTATTGGCAGACTTTGATTTTAGTAAAAACAAATATTAAAAAAACCAGTTGAGATAAACAATAAAATGGTGCCAATTTTAAACATGGTAGGATATTTATTTTGATTGGGTTAAATAGATGGGGGTTGACAGTTTCTAAGATCATCGGTAGGTAGCAGCACTGTCAACTCAACCCTCGCTGTTGTTAGGATTGGCTAAAGCAGCCTTCGATTAGAAATGCTTGTCGAGTGTGCATTCATCAAGTCTATATAATTCAAGGACACTCGAGATTATTCGGATACCACCAACATCTTATTATTTTATCACTCGATTTGGGGGTCGATTGGTCTAAGGCGTCTGGATGGCCGATTATGAGGAGATCAGGGTTCGAATCCCGGTCGGGTGTACTGAGGGTGGTTTTCCCTAAATGGTTTTCCACTCTCCCTCCACGCAAATGCGGGTACACTTATTTAAAGTATAACTTAACTGTGCCATTTAATCTTTACAAGCGACAGCCAAAGGTTTGCCCCTGAGTCGTCATTAGTTGTGATTCAGTGAATAGTAACCCTTGGGTCCGATGAATCAACACGTCAATCCTGGATAACTCAATTATAGAGCTTTGGTGCCCTAATCCAAGGGTCCAGGGTTCAATTCCCGTGTTTATTTGCTAACTATATTTAATTTCATTTTCATTTCTTTTTTATTTGAGGTATTTAAAGTACACTTTCTGAGACGGCTGATTATATCAGCACACGACTTATAAGCTAACTTAAATATAGAACAAACACAGCATCCAGCCCCCGACCATTATTAAATATAGAACAAACACAGCATCTAGCCCCCGACCATTATTAAATATAGAACAAACACAGCATCCAGCCCCCGACCATTATTAAATATAGAACAAACACAGCATCTAGCCCCCGACCATTATTAAATTCAATTCATCACTGTAAACCCACATTTCACCAATGATTCATTTTTTGGGCCATGCCGGGAATCGAATCCAGGACTCTTAGCTCAGTAGACAGACACGCTACCAACTGAGATAAGGATTCAAACTTTTCCTATTTCATTAAAAGTTGTATCCAGTTACGGCTGGAACTTTAACCAGATCTAATTACCACTTTCACTTAAATTTTTACCGGCGATCTAAAGGACCATCTCAAGACTGATTGCTGGAAACTACTTACAATATGATGCGGGTTTATTCCTTCTTCACAAAAATAATAAAACACTTTCACTCGTCTCAATTTCTCTTTTTACTTTCTCTCGATCCCTCGCAAAGAGAAGTATTGTGATCGTAAAAAAAATATCTAACTAGAAATTTTGCTAAATGTCGACGTTTTCAAGACCCCCTGAAACAAAAACTTATGTCTGTCCGTCCGTATCTCGCACTAAAGCCGAAGCCATTTTACCGATAAAGCTAAAACTTATCTAGGGCTTTCATAAGGTCCACCCGAGAGATTTTGGGAATTAGTTATCTAACCCTAAAATTAAGGGTAGTTTACTGAAGGGAAAAACGAAAAGAAATTAAATCTTCTTAAAATCCACTCTAAAGATTGTGATTACATTTTGTATTTTAGACGCTGTTAAACATTACAATAAAATGGAAATTTTCATTTTTCCACGAAAAATTACTTTGGAGGCTACTAAACATAAGAAGAAATGTACTATTTTGATTATATCTGTGTAACCATTTGAGATATGAAATAACATATCATTGTAAATTTGTAGTATTGTTAACATTAAAAATATTTATCAGAAATACATTTTTATAAAACCAATATTTTCTGAGCTACAAGCTTAGAAATATTAAATAGTTCTTTATGATCTTTGGTGGATGGAGCTGCTCCTCTTTTCTCAATATTTCTATAACAATGTGTATTATTACATGTATGCGTTTTGGTAGAGTGTTTCTGTAATAGCATATACAGTATTATCTTATATCAAAAATGTTGCAAAGTTTTTAGTAAATGTATCTACTATAATATTAAAGATAGAGAAAGTTGGTGTGGAGTACCGTACCATTTATCTTAGTATATAATACAGAAAACCGCACCACAGTGTACCGTTTGGTTCGAGCTGTCTAAGCCTCCTAAATAAGGCGCTATCTGTAGGGGGAGATCGTGTTACCAGTGGTGTGGACTGGCCTTAAACTAAACTAATATTAGAAACGTAAGTAGAAGCATAAGTCATACGCGGTAGGTTGCAATACGGGTGCCTTCATTTAAAATAAATAATGGTATTGTAGCAAAGGCAAAACATATTATTATTTGCATTATAAACTCAAATTTGACCTTGTCACTGAGGCTACATCGTCTAGGGAACTAATTAAAACACACAAATTAAAAAGGGTATTCGTAGGAAGGTAGCCCTCGCCCGTATAATGGGGTCCGCGTTATGGGAAGTTTCTTTGGCTGGTCTGTATCCAACCGTAGGAAGACGTGGGGTGGGCGCACCTGTGACTGTTGGGTGACGGGTGGAGGTAAAAGGGAGGGGGGGACGAGTTGTTCCTCTTGAAGACAGATGTTCCGTTTCTTGACGGGAGTCGCGGCTGCTCGAAGGATGTGGGTTGTCGGATGTGTTATTACAAGTCCGGGACAGCTTCCTTTCAACTTTAATATTCATAAACCATATTTTCATAATCCCCTCTCGGTGACATGGCCCGTACGCTAGAGCTGGCCACCTCCCCTACCCCCCTTTTCCTCATATTTAAGAATAATGTACCTAGTTCGTATCTCGGCCAGTAGAGTTAAAAACAAATTTCCTACTAATTGAACGTTTGGTACAGTTTGCCCTTGAGTGTATTTTGTACGGTTTGTCCATGAATACACTGAGCTTGTCGGTGTGAATTGTACAATCCACTCTTTCGGATTAGGAAGAACATAAAAAGTAATGATTTATCAAAATCGCGAGGTCACAAATGTTTACGATTACAATACTTTATAAAAAAATTGGGGTAATTTAATTGCGATTTGTGATATGTAGAATGCTTAGGTACTTGTGCATACATAAAAACAACAACATATAACTTCACACGACCAACTATCTTTGCATATTTTGGCTAAGGTGAAACCGTAGGAGCCTCGAGGCAAGGCTAGTCTTTTCGCAGTTCTTATCGCAAAACTTTTTTTGCTTACCAAAATAAATCAAATATTGCTCTAGTAAAAACTTAAAGAGTATAATTTTTCTTCACGTGGTGATATCAACATTTTATTGGTATCTGTAATGAGTATAGCGGTCGGTTGGTGACCTGTTGGTCTAGGGGTTAGGTGTCAGACATCTGTGCTCTACTGGGGGTCCGGGGTTCAATCCTCGGTCCCAGCAAAGATTTATCTGATTGACAAACTCTTCCTTCTCCTCTGACAAAACGTGTATTAATCACAGCTTGTGAATGTGAGGAATGCCAGGCCTCCGCTGTGGTTCGGATTCCACGTTAAACTGTAGGTCCTCCATTTCATCTCACAATCACCCTACCATTACACATTAGCTTAAGTGTGTACAACCCAAACGGGTAGTAAGACGTGGTGCTAATAATAATAATAATAATAATAATAATAATAATAATAATAATAATAATAATAATAATTAATAATAATATAGTGACCGCAATTCGATGAAAACCTTTTAAACGAAGATAAAAAGTTGTCATTAAATTTCAGGACACCTTTAACGGATATTTAAGAAATGTTGAGGTCACCATGGTAAGAAAATCAAACTCTAGGTGTGTGTACTGAGGCAATATTTGATTTATTTTGACCAAAAACTGAACTTTATTAAAATGACACATCATAACGCCGATGCAAAGCTGGATTTTAATATTATGGATTATAAAGGTTTATATTAGCTTCGCTTACTATTATAGCAATTTCTTTTATAAAGTGTTTAGATTTTACTGCCATTTCTCCACACAACGGCCAAACTGCCTTTAGGTTACCAGGATTCATTATGCTATTTTAAAATGTTTTTCTCAACTTTATTGAGATATATGAACTTACACGCGAACAGACCATTTTTTGGGGGGCGCTTTACAAATCACCAAACTTTCTCCTGGCTCCGTAAAACTGTTTTCACTCTCATAAAGACTGAACTAAATTCACATAATAAACAAAGACGATTTTGTTTCAGTTTTACACATCAATCATACAAATGGGAGAGAACAGCCCTTAATTTTCATAACATTCTTCAGTTTCAATGTTTTATGTTTGGCACGTAGATGTTGAGTAACCAAACTAAAAGTAAAAATATATTTAGCGCATTGAAAGATTTCGAGAAGAGTTGCTTTAGCAGGATTTTTGAGAGCCATGCCCACCTTACTGGCTCTTTACTAATGATCAGTAATAGATTGTATTCTTATTGATGCAGATGATGATCCAGTCTGGATACATGCCCACCGTGCTTCAGCAGCTGTGCAACCTGCCGTTCCCATACTTTAGTAACCCCGAGCTGTCGTCTCTGCTCTTTCCCACCCTACTGGCTTGCTGTTCCAGCAACGAAAAGAACAGAGACATATTGGAGCAGGAGGTCAGCTACCAGGTAAGATTCCATATACGAGCACTTGCTCAATTTCTATCCTCAGTCCTGTGTGCTGATTCCATCTCTAGCCTCGATCCCATGTAGGCCTACTCCTATATCACCGCCTCGGTCCAATATTTTAATTCCACTTTTGGCCTCAACTCCATATGATTATTCTATTTATATCTTTGATCCCATATTCTTAATCTTCTTTTAGTCTTGAGCCTATATGCAGATTACATTCTAACCTCGATTCCTTATGCTCATTACATATCTAACCTTGATCTCATATTAAAATTCCATTCTAACCTCAATCACTTAAGCTTATTCTATTTACAACCTTGACCCCATATTCAGATTCCATTTTAGCCTCTCGATCCCATGCTTATTCCGTTTCTAGCCTTTATTCCTTATACTCGCTTTATTTTTAACCTCTAACCAAAATGATCGCTCCAATTATAGCGTCGATCCCTTATAGTCACTCTGTTTATATCCTCGAACATGTAGCTTACTATCATGTATCCTACAAGCTATACATACGAACAGATTAAAGTCATGTATTGACACCTATGTCACATCAAAGGGCAGATGGAAAAGAATGGATTATTGTGCACAGTACTTTTACGAAAAATAACAATTCGCAAACTACGATGATTTCTAGGTATGTTCAACAGGTTACTCTAAAGAGGGCTGGGTGAGAATCTTCCATAGAGCACTGACTTTGTCTTTCACTTACCCTTACAAGGATCAGGGACGTTTCTGTAACCCTTAAGGCTCAATCATATAAACCCCAAATCCCTAACGATTTAGGATTGACTAAACTCAGTACCTTATTGTATAAGGACTGCACAAGCCCCAGGAAATGATTGATACTTGATGTTTACAAAATATAGATGTAAATTGATATTGGAAACTTCAGTCGGTAACCTGTCTACTTAGCCAAGGTGTACTGGGTTCGATTCCCGGCGTGCATGCGTGGCTGAAAAAAAATATCATTGGTGAAATCCCTTTCACAGTGATGAATATACGACCGAGGACTGGATGCTTTGCCTGTCCTAGTATTAAGTTAAATTGTTATCCCTCGCTGCAGCTTCGGGGGTAACTGGTTAATGTCACGACGACGTGGTGTTCCGACCCGTGTTGGTATGCGTAGGAAAAAGGTCGGCGAGATTGTTCCGGAAACGTTAATCGTGGTTGAACAGAAGTATTTCTCGAACTTGGCCGGTAGGGTGGGGGTACAGGCAACGGAAATCCTGGGGGGAGGTAGGTTAGAGTCCCGGTAACGCGAGTCGCGGTGGGAGATAGGATAGAGTCCTGACAACGTGAGTCGCGGTGGGAGGTAGGATAGAGTCCCGGCAACGTGAGTCGCGGTGGGAGGTAGGATAGAGTCCCGGCAACGTGAGTCGCGGTGGGAGGTAGGATAGAGTCC
>CABFVX010006357.1:29568-40856 GCA_902151425.1 Timema shepardi
CCACTCGGAACAATGACCTATGTTACTGCCCCGATCAATGTCAAATCAAACTGTTATAAGCACCAAAACTCCACACTGGGAACTTTAGGCAACTTTTAAGAAAAATTAAAGAAATTCAATTTATCTAAATGACCTAAAAACCGGGAAAATAGAAATAATTTTATATCAATAAAATAGTTGTAGCCCTGTTAACCTACTCTAGGATCTTGTATGAGAAATCTGTATTTATAAATTACCAATAAGAACGGCACAGTATTTGCAGTAAATAACATTTCATATGTACATGTTTATCTCCTGAAATCACAACATCAACAGAACGTCACACCGTTGAATACCTTCATCTACTTTATATAAAATTGAATCGATGAATCTATACTTTCAATTGTATTTACTTGGTTCTCCAAAACATGATCAGCTTGTTGTTCTAAATTTTTTCAATTAAAGTAAAGTTACAGCATTAAATCTTGTGTTTACTTGGATCCTCAAAGCTTGTTAAACCTGTCTATTATATTTAATCATTAATTGAACGTCTTCACATTGAATCTTTATTTTTTAATTTAGATATATTTTTAAGTGTGGCTACAAGACACACTGAATTGGTAATAATGTTATATCATAATCTCATATTTGATCGTGTATCTTATTCATGATAGCAGATAATCTTCACTGTTAACATGCATTAATAAAAATAATCATTTACAGATTACATCGATACATTAAAGTACTTCTATTAACTTTTTCTAGCTATCAGCTTTTCTTCCTGTGAAGACTGTAGTGTAAACATTGGTTGATACATAGTACATTCAATTGAATCCTAGATTGGCTCAACATCTACTCTTTATTGTGTAGTACAAATAATAATTATATCATCACATGATAACCTTTATGAACGATATGTTATAAAATGTATGTTCACACACCTTCCAAGGTTCGTTTGGATGCAAAAATTGAAATGGTACCGACGGCTTTACTTTCCCTCCTTAGGAAGTTGTGCTACAAATTTTTATCACTCAAGAAAAATTTGTCAACCTCATCTGGGTTTAAACACATGGTCGAACATCGAATCCCATGTTCACCGAGGTCAGCATTTGAGTTCTAATTTTGTATATTTTTTCTTGGGATTGATTTGGCTTTTTTTCTGAAAGAAAGTAGCCTGAATATACAATTAAATTGGGTGTTTGCACTTTCAGCACGTTAAGTGAATCTCCTAAAAACAAACACACGAGTGTCCACACATGTTGACTGCCACAAATTGCAACTATACAGGGTGTTCCTGAATTAAGCAACCAAACTTTTAGAAGTAGTAGAGGATTGAAAAACTAACTCCAATTGTCCTTTAGAGAATAGCTCGTTAATGTTTTATTTTCGGGTTATCATCCAAAAGCTAATCGTTAACCAAAGATCTCACATAATTATTATTTAAGTAACAAAATTTCAATATCCTCTTATTGGCTATGATTTCCCAAGCCAAATGGATGAATGTACAAAATCATGCCCCAAATGTCCCTACATTAGTTGTATTTTAGAACTTTGTTTTATCTAGTAATTCCCTAGATATTAACAAATGTAACAGTCCCTTAATTAACGTTAGTTGTCGTCAATCTAACATTATAAAAATAATATTAATTGGATGTATCATTAACTCAAACTTTTGTTTATATTTCAGATCTTATACAGTATATTGTTGTTGTTTTTTTCAAACAGTTATATTTGATATATTTGTGTGATTAAATTGTATATTATTGTATATTATCTTTAATATGCCTGACTTTCATTTGTCATGTACATAGAATATAAATATAGTTAAGTATCACTAAACAGGACAGTAATTATTTATATTGCAAACTCATCTCTTAGAATCAGCTATCTATTTAAAAGGTATTTTCCTCATTAGCTTATTGCATTGTTTCCCAGACTTTAGTATGCATACCCCAAGGGATACATAATAAACTACTGAATATTAATAATCATAACATTCTTATTATATAGAATAGTAAGTCTAATTTACAAACTAACGCAGATTTTGACGATATGTCCTTGACCTGAGCTTTGTTTAGCTGAGGCTTTATTAAAATTGGTAAGACCGTTTGTACTTTGCAAGATAGTAGGCATCTCCACCCCCTTGAGCTAACATTTCAAAATGAAATCGGGCACCATGGGAGGTGCTTATATAATTGTTATACCACAGTGGGTGACGGGCAGCGCCGTGCGGGATTGCTAGTTATCAATAAGACTAAATAGTTTGGCATTCGTGACTTTCAGCCAATGTTTGCTATAAAGAACCTTCTCTTAGCCGTCACTTACCAGCTCTCCTATTACAGAGTATAGGCTTCTCTATGGCCTCAAAAGGGTTACGCATATTTCCAAAATTTGGGAAACACATATTATTTTTTCACTTTTGGAAAAGAAAGGGGTAATTATTTTTTATTAATTGGATCAAACTAGCTTACATTGAGAATGTGATCAAAGTCATACTAATAAGTAGCACCATAAAAAATAATATTAGTCAAAAAGAAGCTCTTTATGTTTATTCTTTTTTTTCAGTATTAAAAGCAAATTTTATCTAATAGATAGTTACTTAGCAAAGTTTTGATAACACATATTTTTTGTATATATACATAAAATTCATTTGTTGTGTTTTGATGTTTTTCTAGCTTGATAATGGCCATCAATTGCTTTTTTTTTGTGTTGAAAGTGTGCCAAAAGTAAATAAATAAACACCATCTCACTTAGGCAGCTATTGTTTTGTTTTTTAATGCTCATGTTGAAAGCAGATTACTTGCACAAAAGTGTTATTTTCACAGCCAACTCATCAGTTTTGTAAAATATTGAAATGATTTATTTATAATAAAATAGAAAAAGTGAATGTGTATGTGTTTGAAATACTTTTATACCTAGTGGTAATATAATCCTCTTAGGTGGTTGCATGGTCTCAGGCGTCACTCCCATAGTATACTAGACTGCCGATGGCGGGAGGTGGTTAAAGGGGGTTTTATCTTTATTCTATTTTTTATTTCTCCATGCTTGAGTGGCCACATGTTTACATAAATGCAGTAAGGCTGAGTAAGGTAGACTCTAAGGGAATGCTGTGTCCTCATTTTCCTACAGACAGAATAAGATTCAATTTAGGAAAACTCCCTCTCACTACACCTGATCAGAATTTTAACTCCTTATCTGCGTCCTGTCACTCAAAGTCCAACCTAATACGAGTGTTACTCACTATACCATGTGACTACCGATGCAGCTTTTTCCTAAAATGTTTCCCACTTACCCTCTTCACAAAAAGTGGTACATATCCTCAAAATCCAGCCTTCTTCATACGTTTAATAATGTAAATATTTGGATTACCCGAGTTCATTGGTATTCAATCTTATATGTTTGTTTACCTTCAGTTTTTTTTTCTTCAAAATTTTACCCCCAAAAAATGTTTTTGTATAATTCAAGTTATACATATTTTATAATCTACATATAAAATCAATTCCATCCAAAACAGTTATATATATATATATATATATAGAGAGAGAGAGATTTTACATCCATCACTGTTTCCGGACAGTGGCCTGGGTCAGTTTTTATTCAAGCCATATATTACCGGCTTGCTAGGCTTCTCGTAGCTTCATATGACTTATAACTTATTATAAGACTAGGACAGGCACAACATCCAGACCCCAGCCGTTAATTTATCACTGTGAAAGGGCAAACCCATATTTCATCAATGATAAAATTTTCGGCCATGCCGGAAATCAAACCCAGGACCCTTAGCTCAGTAACAGACACGCTACCAACTGAGCTAAGGTATCGGATCATATATAGATATAAAATTGTTTTGACTAGAATTTATTTTATTTATTTTACAATTAGATTATAAAATATTTATAACTTGCATTATGCACCAACAACTATAAAGAGTATAAAGTAAAAAGGGGAGAAGTCCCATTTTAAGGCTAAAAAAAGGTTTGTATCGTGTATTTTTAAAGTATATGCTGGGCTCCTTGAGATATAAAGGATGTTTATTATATAATACTCATATATAAATAAGGTACAAGAAGAAAGGAGGAAAAATCACATTACACATATTTTTCAGTACAACTTTTGTGTGTATGTGTGTGTGTGTGTATGTATATAGATACATACATAATTAAACTTTAAGTATCCTCTAAGATGTATTTGCTTACCCCAGGTTGAATACCTACGTCTGCCGTAGTAGATACTGAAACATGCTGTACAAAACAAATCTATATCAAATTATATTTTTTAAATCAAATAAATTGGTAAATTTTAAATAAAAAATAATAGTTGATATGCACTTATAAAAGTCAAGAAATTTTCTTTTGATACTATTATATATTTTCGGTGGATTTTAAATTATAGTTTTTTTTTCTTTTTTTGTGACTTTTTTAAGAATAATGACATACTGGTTTTTAACTATTCAATTCCTAGTATCCAAAATTGAAATGGCTTCCAATACAAATATGGTGACCACAAAGGGAGAAATATCAGGTTACTTCATGGTCAGAGAATTTGGTGTATTTTTGCAGTTTAGGGAAGATAAATGCAACTATTGCTTCATGGTCAAACACTATTTTTAATTAGCTCTATGTTTATTTTTTACTGCATTTCAAAAATTATTTTAAACAAATTAAATATATAAATTTAAATTTTTGGACCAAAAAAAGTGTAGGTTATTTTTGGGATGTTGCTAAATTTTGCCAATTTTTAAAATGCTTTTTTAATAAATTTAAAATGAAATCCTCTATGAAAATGAAGCGCTGAAAAGCAGTGTTTGAATATATCCGACAGTTTACATGAGCCGATGTTTTCCCCTCCCACCGGCGCTAACAAGACAGATCCCACTAACACCCCGAAGAGTGCTTCTAGCTGTTTGTTTACACGCGACTTGTTCCACCCTCCATATCTCAAGGTTTGTTTATGTGTGGTGGTGATGAGGTCGGCGAGGCAATGTTCATCTGTCATCGCCGTGAGGTAATGGTCGGGATGCTCACAGTAGGGAAATGAAAAGATGAAGTGGTGGTAGGAATTCGTAAATGGTCTGTTCTCCCGCGCACTTTCTAAAACAACATTACAAGAAACTGTGCAATAATCGAGTACAAGGTTCCTCCATTAACCATGAACCGCATTTTCGTGTCTAAAACTGTAACCTATAACCAGGTGAGAATTAATAGGCGAGGTTTCGCGATTGACTTGGTTACGTTTTGGTATCGAGGGTTTAGGACCAAGTGGTTCTGACCAAGATGGAGCGCTAAAACTATTTTGAGGTGTATTTCTTAAACAAAAATAGTGGCTGGGATGGAGTATATATAACAGCTGGTAGGTTAATTTATGTAATCCTACAACATGTACTGCAAATCGACGGAAAATGAGCTATTTAATTTTATTCTTAGCTATATTGGTTCTTATTTTGACTAGTCCTAATATTTACAGAACATATCAATCCAAACATATATTCTCCAAAATAACCTTAAGAAAACACGTACATATAAAATAATATTAAAAGGCCTCTATCATACAGAACTTTCTTTCTTTTATTCTCAACTAAACTGTTTTTAAGTACCTACTTATTGTCATGTATTTCTAGCTAGTAATTGCTGTCCATTTTAATTTACAAAAACTTTAAAACCGCTGTCTACAAAGTTATACTCGTTTGAATCTTCATAAGAAGTGATGCTGTTTTGAAATTGGAGCACAGACTCTCAGCTCATTGGTTGTAACCGTACTCTTTAGTCTGGTCAAGGGAAGCGTTACCAAACTGAGCTCTGGTATCGTCTCGGTCATAAACATTTCGTTAACATTGATACCAGGTCGACCGCGAAAACACTGTGGTCGTAAACATCGATACCAGGTCAACCGTGAAAACACTGTGGTCGTAAACATCGATACCAGGTCAACCACAAAAACACTGTGGTCTTAAACATCGATACCAGGTCAAACCGAGAAAACACTGTGGTCGTAAACATCGATACCAGGTCAACCGAGAAAACGCTGTGCTCGTAAACATCGATACCAGGTCAACCGAGAAAACACTGCGCTCGTAAACATCGATACCAGGTCAACCGAGAAAACACTGTGGTCGTAAACATCGATACCAGGTCAACCGAGAAAACACTGTGCTCGTAAACATCGATACCAGGTCAACCGAGAAAACACTGTGCTGGTAAACATCGATACCAGGTCAACCGAGAAAACACTGTTGTCGTAATCATCGATACCAGGTCGACCACAAAAACACTGTGGTCGTAAACATCGATACCAGGTCGACCACAAAAACACTGTGGTCGTAAACATCGATACCAGGTCAACCACAAAAACACTGTGGTCGTAAACATCGATACTAGGTCGACCACAAAAACACTGTGGTCGTAAACATCGATACCAGGTCAACCGCGAAAACACTGCTGTCGTAAACATCGATACCAGGTCAACCGCGAAAACACTGCGGTCGTAAACATCGATATGAGATCAACCGCGAAAACACTGCGGTCGTAAACATCGATACCAGGTCAACCGCGAAAACACTGCGGTCGTAAACATCGATACCTAGTCAACCGCTAAAACACTGCTGTCGTAAACATCGATACCAGGTCAACCGCGAAAACACCGCGGTCGTAAACATCGATAACTAGTCAACCGCGAAAACACTGCTGTCGTAAACATCGATACCAGGTCAACCGCGAAAACACTGCGGTCGTAAACATCGATACCAGATCAACCGCGAAAACATGCCTAATAGTAGTGATACCCAATTCGGTGGCCCTAATACTCTGCTCTAGACTGTTGATTATCTGGAGAGATTAGATTTTCGATTCTATGTGGGGTGTGCTGAGATTTATTCTTTTTCAAAATGGTTTTCCACACCACCTCAACGGAAATTTGTGTACACTCTCTATGGGTATAACCAGCCTAATTCTTCAAACCAATAACGTAATCAATATATAAGCGTATAACCGTAATGGGTAGTAAGACGTGGTGCAGAGTTTAAATAGTAATGATGGATAATATGGCATCTGTCGACAACCCTTTGAACATGAGCCCAAAGTCACCCGCTGACGACGGGCCACTGACTTGACTATCTATTGTGGTTCTTCTAATGGGGTATCTCTCAGGGTCTTTCTATCCCTGTCCTTAATATAAAGTAGCTAGAATGGGAATGTAGGGGACGCGAGAAAAGACCAGTGTTTTTTGCAATATTTATAGCTAAACGATTTTTTGTCGAAATAAATCAAACGTTGCTCCAGTACAAACATAAGAGTTTAATTTTCTTCATATGGTGATATCAGGCGCGGATTCAGGGGAACAAAGCGTCTGTTGACCCCCCTGTGAAAATTAAAATTTTAATACAAAATTAAAGTTTAAATTTTAGAAAGAAAATATAACACAGATAAATTATCCAATTTTTTTTCATCGTTTTACGTGCAGACACCTCTTAAGCCGAGTCCACATGTGCGTTATTAGTCCACGTTTATTCAATGTTCGATAGGACTCACGCAAGTGTAGAAAAAATATTCGTTTTCATGTATGAATGAAAATAATTTCACCCTCCCTAGAATAAATCCCACCCCTGATATATTTCAAATCCTCTGATATTATAGAATATGAAGCTGAAATATGTCCTCAAATCAAACTCCAAGTAACTTCTAGATGCATGATATTGTCAAAATTTTCCGGAGAAGACCGCTTCAAACGACTAGACTAAAGGCATATAACTGGCAGAAAATTTCAGGGGAGCAAAACTCTAAATGTCAAAGGTCACCCAAATTTCAAAAATTTCTTGGTGAGAAACACTTTAAATGGTTTATAAAATATATTTTTTTAAATATTGTTGAAGGAGGGCCACTAAGAATAGTTTATAAAAACTATCTTATTTTAAAATTTTGGGGAGGATGACCACGATTTAAAACATACGTAAGACAAATATGAATGAGAAACTATTAAATGGCTTTAAACAAAATCTAACATTGTAATTCTGACCCCCTATGAAATTGTTCTGGATCTGCGCCTGGGTGATATCAATATTTGTTAAATTTCGTTGAAAGATGTCCTGGAATTTAATGACAACTTTTTTCTCGTCATTTATAGAGTTTCTCATCTAATGCCACTATGCTCATGACAGATATTCAACAACGATTGATATCACTATGTGAAGAAAAGTAAAATTTATCTTTCTACCTGAGCAATAGTTTATTTGTTTTGGTCCAAAAAAACGCTTTCCAACCCGCAAAAACAGCTTTTCTCGCGCCGCCTACACTACCACCTTAGTTAACAAAACCAAAAGTAAAATAACGTTTGATCCTGTTTGTGTGACTCTACTTGTCGGGTGTTGGGCCATGCTGTGGGTGCCATCTTGTGGACTCTGCAAGTGCAGATAATTCACCCAGGGCTTTACAGGATGTCGTGTTTTGAAGGGCGGGTATTTATGGGCCAACTGTTTTCAATATTTATTGATAATATTGGTTATTTATTATAAACTATTAAACATTGACTAAACATAATAGTTTGGAGTAATTATGCCTCATTGCACCCTATCCCTATCTTGTGCTAGTTCTAACCAGTCCACCTCATTACACCCTATCCCTATCTTGTGCTAGTTCTAACCAGTCCACCTCATTACACCCTATCCCTATTTTGAGCTAGTTCTATCCAGTCCACCTCATTACACATTATCTCTATCTCTACCCTGTTCCTCTTGTCTGACTGCTCCTACCCCCTGGAATTTAATATGATGGAAACCCCCCCCCCCCAATGGGGGTTTTTATATATATATATATTTATTTATTTACACACACGTTTAAAAACTAGCCTTCTACATCTTCATCTATCTTAGACGAATATAAACCTGCTGTTTAGAAAGTGAACGTTTTATATACCTAAACAAAATGAACTTAAATGTTTTACAGTTTATATACTTTGATTTTATAATTAATTGACTTATGAAACATCTTTTAGAAAATACAAACATTGATACAGTATCATTTATATCACATTATTAGTGCCATTTTATCGTTATTGATCATATATATTACAAGTGACAGCTACATATCGCATTCCTTGTCGTATGAATACAGGAAAGTAGATCTAGTGCCTGTCAGATACGCTCATTCGTAAGATAATTATGGTATAGGAAGTGAGCACACACGTATTTCTCCACGACCCAATCATCTCTCTCTCTCTCTGTTATTCGCTAAACTTCCACCTTGTATCGGTCTGTAAACACATTTATAAAGAGCTCCTTTTATACGAGAGGATTGATTAGAGCCACTACGTCCCTTCAAATTATTGGACATATTTAATGGAACAAGGTAGGTGTGTGCGTTATACTCGACTACAAACTGTCGGCATTGTAAACTATGTCGAGCTGACAACTGGCACTTGCAAATTAAGGGTACACGGGAAATAAGGGGGGGAAAGTCACATTACATACATTTCCCAGGAAAAAAACATTTATCTCTCAACCCCGCTTGGACCCAAACAATCTTTTTAATTCAATCTAAATATGACAAAGTCCTCTTTTAACCATAAGTTAAAGGTCTCGTGATTGTTTAACAGAGGGCAGCACTAACTCAATTTGAGTTAAAATTGTACTTTTCCCTCAATTTTTCCCTGTACACTTCAAATTGTACCACGCAAATAGTGGACTCGAGAGAATGTTGTTGGCTACTGAAGTAGATCATGACGGAATCACGATCAACTTAATTTTCACTTGAGGTTAACTTAACTTAACGTAAAGGTTCTTCTCGTGCGTGTTTTTAAATGGAAGCGATCACGATGCAGTTAACTTAACGTAATAGATGTCCTGGCAGGTATTCCACGTTAGTTTAACGTTAGTTGAAGGGTGGGTACCATATTTAAAATAAATTAAATGTTGCATGCTACAAACATTGCCACTATTTTATCTTAAAATAGAAACATTTACTAAAAACTCGCAAGATTCGTGGGAATATATAATATACATTATTGCAGAAATACTGCACCAAAGAGCATAACAATTTTCAGCCGCGTGGTTTAAGGCGGGTGCCTGAAAACCTTTAGTAGTGTTGTGCCGAAGTAAAATTGAAAAGTCGCCTAGCCGACCAACCTAAGACCACCCAAACCTTTTATATGTGTATATATAGAGCTAGTTAACTAGTACAACTGTTAATACCAATCTAAGTTGAGCTTGTAAAATGTAAATTTAATAACATGCTTATAAATCGAATACATTAAATAACTAATGTTTTTTGAATATTTAATATTTTAATACAAATCAGAATAAATACAAAAATTATAAATGTGTGTTGCATAATTTAAACTCTGACAACATTATTTTGAAATTTTGAAACATAGCATAATAATAATTAAAATTTAAAGTTGTATATTATTTTTATTCAATTCCCAAATTTAAACCTTCCTTATCCATAACTTACTATCGTAATTAGTAGGTTTACATATTGGTATATCCTGCACTGGTATTAATACGCGGTCCTAAAAAACTTCAAATCAATTTATTAAAGATCACCATTATATATATATACATATCCTTATAGCTCAAAAACTATTGGTTTTATCAAATATTTTTCAAATAAATTTTTAAAAATCGGATATTTTAGAGGTAATTCCCCTCGAACTTGCGTGGAAGGAGAGTGGGAAACCCTTAAGGAAAAATCACCCTCCATAGATACGACCGGGACACAAACCCCGAGCTCCGCGTCAGCAACAGGCCAATCTAAGAGTGACGCCACTGCGATGTCGCAGGTGTGTGGGACTTGGAGAAAACGTTCCCCGCAGCTGCTGTAACAATTAGGCTCAGTACGCTCTACGCAGGCGGAACCGTCTGTCCTCGCTCACTATTTATTGAAAGTAATTAAAAAAAAGTAGGCCTATCAATTAATTATGCAGCAACAACCAAAATTAATATGTCTGGTTTATCTGCGAGACAAATGCTAGAAGAGAAACTGTTGGGGAAGTTTAATTAATAGTTGAGTCGCCCGTGGCGGTGGTCGAGTTGTCTGAAGAGTTAGACACTCGTAGTACACTTGGTTACATCCTTGAGTTGTGGAGGAACTATACTATTGCTACCAGGCTACTTATAATCTCTTCCTTGAGTTGTGGAGGAACTATACTATTGCTATCAGGCTACTTATAATCTCTTCCTTGAGTTGTGGAGGAACTATACTATTTCTACCAGGCTACCTATAATCTCTTCCTTGTGTTGTGGAGGAACTATACTATTGCTACCAGGCTACTTATAATCTCTTCCTTGAGTTGTGGAGGAACTATACTATTGCTACCAGGCT
>CABFVX010006358.1:0-15017 GCA_902151425.1 Timema shepardi
CTACCTATATTGCTTTAAAGAAAAATTACCTTCATCCATGACTTTTTACATAATTTAGATTAATCCAAATCAATACATTACAACTATTAGCACAAGCCACAAAGTCACAAACCCTTAAGTGAAAGAGAATATTCTATTGCTTTGATTGTAGTGATTGATAATTTTTTAGATATTCACTTTTATGTGTCTATTGCGGTCATTAAAGCTAAATACGTTAGCTGGTCTTCACCTGTGCTGTTGCGCAGGTAATTCTTCAGTCTCTTCAAAGTCTAGAATGACCTTTCAATGGAAGATGTGGTCACTGGTATTATTGCCAAAATTGTTAAAAGAATTGTCAGATTGGGAAACATTTCTCGATCTAAAAATTTTAATGTGTCGACAGCACTATTTGGCTTTGGAGAGTCTGTAGCTTTCCAGTGTGATGCCCAAAGGTTCCATTCCGCTTCCAATATATCTCTGCTGGTGTGCTGCATATCATCCTTGTAAATCTACAAATGCGGTAACAAGTCGCTAAACTTTTTGTTGACAGCGTTTACTGGGATTAAACAGTCAAGTCTTCTTAATAGATCCCTATGATTTGAAAATCTCCCTTTCAAAGAAGCTAATATCTCGTCCAAATAAGGATAGAACACAATCCGTCGGTAGTATTCTTCTGGGGTTTCGGCCTCAACATTTGCTCTGTACCTCTGAGTGCCTACTGTTCTGGGTCCTTTTATAGGAACTTCTAATTTATGAGACAAGACTCCAGCTTTTGTAAACAGTTTTTTAAATTCTTCTTTTCCACTTTTCTTCACGTCGGCAAAAACCTTTTCTGTCATACTAATTTTAACCAAAGCTGAACTTATATCTACAGAATCTTTTTGTAGATATTTTGATGTTATGTATGTCATGGATAGCATTTTTGACATATCAGTAAGAGTGATGATAAATTCAAACTTACATAAACATGTGTGAAGAGAAGTAGCTTTGCCATTTGCCTCTGATTCGTTGCTCAGAATAGTTTCCAATGCTTCAATGCTTCAATCGAAACAGTGTCGTGTCTCTCCACCCATCTTGTCTTTGCAGCAATGGCGTGTTCTAAGAAAAATTAATGGGTATGCAGTACTCTAAAAGTTGCAATGGAGATTTGGGGGCTGAGGACCCTTAAGCACCGTTGTCCAAGAACGTCAAGGGATTATTTCAAGGGACATATTTGAATATGTGTCCATATAGAACAGTAGTTCTCGAACATTTATTATTCCCCTTTAACTGTGTGCTATTTTAGATCATTTTGAGCTCCCCTCCCCCTCCCCTCCCCCACTCCCCTCTCCCATATTCTAATCTTATTTTATGTATCCATAATGATGATTAACATCCACTCAAAATGTAATAAAAGTAGCTCCATGGGGTCAGCCCGCATTCAGGATATACCTATCGAGTGGCTACCAAACTGTTTGGCGAATTAGTGCCAATTCTTCCAGATAGAGGGTGTCATGTGGTCAGCACAACAATGACTCCAGCCATTAAGCTCAGCTTTATATAACGGAGCCATTATTACTTTATTCGAGTAGCTCCTTATTTATCCACCCTTGGCTGAATCTAACCCGTTCCAGACCCACTGCTTCCCAGATATACTGGACGTGCCAGGAATCAAACCCGGGACCTCTGGGTCCGTAGTCAGAACCTATGACCACTAGACCACACAGGTGGTCCTCAAATTGTTATGATATCTACATGGTTAGAAATTTAAGTAAATATTAATGTTGGGACTAAGAGTGGTATGCGCACATTTCTGAATGCATAAGAGAGACAAATCCTATTTAATTAGCCTAATGTAATTAAAAGCAGACAGCTAGCAATACTCAAAGAAACAATCATAATAAAAGTAAAATGAAGTGATACATCGATCAAGCGTCCATCAGATCTTGGTGAGAGGGAATCAGTTGGATTGTCCAACTCACGTTGTAATTAAAACTATTTTTAAAGCCAACTTATATCACGCAATGCTGCTTGGAAACAAACGAGTCTCCCAACTTGAGAATTTATGCTCAAGAATCTATTTAGATGCGTAAACTGTGACTAACATATGGGAGATTATCTCGGACTATTAATACTATATCGCTACGTCATTAGTTTATTGCTAAGATATTTACACATATCTTTTGCTGTAAGCAGTGGTGCACCCAAGGGGGAGAGGGGCAAACAGAGTATTTGACCACCCCTTATTTCCCCAACACCCCAAATATTATTAATAGAAATTTAAATAATATTAAGTATAACTAAAATACTTAGCATTGAACTACCTATGTGGCCCTCTCATTCCAGTTTGACTTTTGACCTTTGACCCCAACGTGGAGAGAGAGTGTGTATTGTGATTATAACGTAATGTTGATTTCGCTCTATAATTGGTTGTCACCAAATATTGTGTTTGCTCTTTGATTGGCTGTTGGTTTTCCCTCTTCCTGTTCCCCCCCCTTTCCTCTTCCTGACCTCCTTCCCTACCCCTGACCCACTTTCCAGTGTTCCAGACATGTTGTTTCTTGTTCCAAGCATGGTGGTACTGTATTTTCTTGTTTTATTTGTTTTTATGTAGGCTCATTGCTTATTTATTTGTGCTCAATGGTTATTTATGTATGCTCATTGCTTTTTTATCTATGCTCATTGCCTATTTATATCTGGGTAGGATTGGGATAGGACGTTGGAATTTTTTATTTATTTATTGGCGTGCAGTCTACGGCGTTGGGCGTGGAACCAGCACGGAGCTCTCCTTTATGCAACGTAGCAAAGAGTGTGACCGCCGAGCAGCTAGATGAAAGAAAATTCCCCTCAAAAACAAAAATTTAAGATATGTAAATAAATTTAAACTATAAGAAAAATTACAACGAATTAAAGGGAATGAATCAAAATTACTATTTTTAAGGCCCTCTCCCCCCCCACCCCCCGGATACGCCTCCGTAGGGATATACTGTAGTTATTAACAAGCAACTTTATCGCTTTGTCTCCCATCGTCACCACGGAAAATGTCGAGAACTCGTTCAAATACGAATCCACTGCACACATTTCTGGCGTATCGTAGGTCTTTTCCTTTACCTTTTACCCCCATACCTTGCCCGTACGCACACATACACACACACACACACACACTCACAAACGCAGATGCAAGCCGGGAGCTGAGCTGGGATTGCTATGACGAAAGTGCCTAAATAACCTCGCTTCAAAATCACGCAAACCTAGTTAAAAAACTTCATTTGTTTGAGGAACTGCAACAGTTCGTCCGTCTTTGAAAATGAGGACATTTTACCTTTTCGTACATTTTTTAAATCAATAAAACGTAAAAGTAAGGTTTTATAATGTGGGCGGAACATGCTTATACTTTCTATCTCAATTTTGGTTCTAACCGCGTGTCAGTCACTCACACTGGAATCCAACCAGGAAACAATTAATCTGTACTCTGTTCTTATTTCAATTAGTCATGATAGCTAAGATTTAGATTATTATTTTGAATATATTGACAAAGGAGCTGCGTGAAAATAATCTGAAAGTTTAAAGGGAGGATGTCAGATATGGCGAGTTAAGGTCAGAATTTTTTAAGTTTTTATAGACACATTTTTTTTCCAGCCAAATAAATAAAATGTTCCTCCAGTAGAAACATAGAGGTTAATTTTTTTCATACCCACCTTGGTGGCGTAGTTAGCTAACGAACTAGTTTCATGTTGAGCTAGACTGCTGAGGACGGAGAGATCAAGGTTAGAATCTCAGTCGGTTGAGCTAGTTTTTTTCTTAAATAAATTTCCACTCTCCCTCCACGCAAATGCGGGTTCACTTCCTATAATTCAACCTTCCCAATTCCTAATCCAATAGAGTAGTTAGTACTTAAAGCGTATAACCCGAACGGGTAGTAAGACGCGAAGCTGAATATTATTATTATTATTATTATTATTATTATTTATACACTCTACACTCTCTTCGTTATTTAAGTGTGTTTTCTTGACTAATAACGTAACTTTGCAAATAAATTAGAGTCAAACACATATTTTAAAGTCTGACTATTATTAAAATATTATTATTTTACTAGGGGTATTTATTTTACTTTCACAAGCAATTGGTTATGTCAGCACACGACTTACAAACAACTACTACTAGAGCAGGCATCACGCCCAGCCTCACGAACCACAATTCTTCAGTGATAGCTAGGGGGCGAATTTTGCCCTAAATACCTTTTTTTATTCCTATGCTTTGAAAAGTAGGTTTTGAGGTATAAATTTATTTTTGAGGATTGCGGAGATAATGTGATAACTTTGATAGTGCCTATAAATGCCTATGTTGGTGTTTAGTGTGCCTATTTTACAAATGGGAGCTTAAAAGTGCTTCTTTTTCCATCTTTCTCTTCCTAACTATTTTTTTCTTTATAAATACTTGCAGCTGCCCCCCCCCCCTCCTTCACTCCTTTAGTTACTCCACGTGGATACTCGTGATAGGCAGGAGAAATCCATGTGCCCAGCTGTCTGATAAGTTCAAACTGGTGAAACTGGCGACGAAGATTTTCTTCTGGCGCACAGCAGTGTCAGTTCATTCAGTGGTTGTGTATATTACGCAGTTGTTAGATGCATATATGTTAAATAATATTTCTTTGTATTGGACTCAGTGTAAATTATTGAACTAAGTTAGTAGAAAATGCCTAAAAAGAAATCGTATAAAAGTGTATTATTCAAACAGTGGATTGGTGGTGATAGGAATTTTACAACGGTTGGCAAAATAATTTTTTGTCAGGCATGTTCCGAATAAATAATTTAGGTACCTTTTCAAAAGTGGAAATGAAATTATTAATTTTGAAAGTCTTGTTTTTATTAAATATTTTGTCTACTGTTTAAAAGTAAACCACGATTCTTTGCTATCGTTCAAAATAGGTTTCATTTCTTATTGAAGGATTTCAACATCAAAGTGGAAATATTTACCAAAGCGTAACATAACGACCTTACAAAAAAAATCTTAGTTCTCTTGTTAAGTGATGCTTTGTTAATTTGTAGAAATCACATAAATTATTGGATGAAAATTTCCTTTTGTAATATTCAAGTAAAATGCGAGAAGAAGTATCAACTAGAACAAAACAAAAATACTGCAATACATATGAAGAATTCCAAAAAGAAATCAGGATCTCAACAATTTTTTCCTAAAGTTAACGTTGCCGATAAAACCCAAGAGCAATTTTCTGCTGACTTATGCTCTGCGATGATTCCTTGGAAGAAGCTGAAGAATCCAGATTTCAATGCCTTTCTAAACAAATATATCAACATGAAGATACCAGAAGAATCAACTCTAAGGAAACACTACTTGCTGTGACCTACCCCCAACATTATCCCACACAAATAACACCCAGAGGTAAGCACAAGAGAGTTATAAACCTATTTCGTAAGTAGAATGATACAGCTCAATCAGGGAGTGGAACATAAGAGTTATAGCGTTAACCAAGGACATATGCCAGATGGGCAACAAGACACAAGGGTTACCGCCAAGGCCAGATGGGCACTAAAATAATAACAAATAACAGGCGGCTTCTTATTCTTAGACGTCTCAAAATGGCGTCATCAGAGAATGGCAATTTTTTTTAATAAATTGGTCTCCTGTTACACTATAAAAAATATCTTTCGACATCATAGGCAGAGCCAACACCTGCCCAAAATCCAAAACATTACGTGAGTTAAGAGGGCAAGTACCTAACCTAAACAATGATAGAGGCATTAATATAATATCTGACCAAATATAAAGTTCAAAGTCAAGTAAGAATACCTAAATGATTTAATAAGAAACGGAGAGCCCTATGTGGATCTAAGTACTGGGTGGCCCACAGCCCCACATTTAATAACCATATAAATATAGATACAAGCAAAGAAACAACAATAAACTACCCTAACTTTAACAACCAACAAGATGTCCGTGCAAGGATTAATCTCTCCGCTGGCTCGCGGCTCCACATTTAACTAACCTTGAAAGGAAAACAAGGTGGTAAATACAAACTATCCCTACCCTTCTAAATAGGTCCGGATGGAAAAAAATAAAGTTAACATAACGTAGCTTTCCCAGGTTAGCTATGCCAATTCACAAAACTCTCCGTGATGCGGAAATTCAAGTCACAAAAAATATTAATGGAGACAAAGGTTTTCCCCAAGCTAACATTGCCTTACGGGCAAGGACCAAAAAGTCTGATCGTAGCAATATATATTGATCATAGCTATAGATAAAATACTGAAGTCCGATACATTGAATTTTGAAAGATAAACATTTTAATACCAAAGTGAATTTAGAAAAGAGCGACGAGCCTACATCATAGTTAGGCTATTTACCTTGTAAGCCCAGAGTGTAATGCGTAACTCTACTATGGACTCCAACCATTATATACCTAACGGTAATCATGTGTTCTCAGGGTTTGGAGGGATAAGGGGAGGAAGGGGGAGTTACCAGAACAGTCTCAATAGTCCACGAGCATCAGTCACAAGCACAAATATCGTCCATAAAGGTTTTAGAATGTGCCCGACAGTGCGCGCTAATTTCGCGCTCATCGACGTTCACTTGTATGTTTTTCACATGGAAAAAGGGAAAGGAGGGGGGCTCTTCCAACACGGCCAGCAGCGAGCCTCGAACTCCGGCTCAGTTGAATGTGGAATTTGTAGTGGAGTGCATCTCGGGTTTATTGTAGACGAGTCGGAACGAGTCAACTGGGGCTGGCTTGGTGAGTGATACAACTTCTTCTATGTCATGTTGTAACAAGGTTACATTGCATCAAACCTATTTATCCGTATGTTTTTACAGTCGCAGTTTTTTTCTGACATTTAAAAAAATATTAAGTGAATTGTATTGATTTAAACTATTTATAATAAACATTCTTTTTTATTTCGTTTAAGATGGTTGAGAAGTTCCGAGAAGATATTGGAGAGTCATACTTCTGGTCTACCGTTGATGAACCCACTTACCGTTGTGGCAGCCATGTTGCAAATATTGTGGTTGTAAAACTATACTACGGGTCCTGGGAAGACTCACTTGGTTATTTCAAAGAAGCTTGAGGCAAACAACAGCTCGACAATTGCCATAGTTGTTCGTGATGCTTTGCATAAGTATATAATTTAATTGCAAAAAATATATTGTGTTAATTTAATGATTTGCAGTGTTATTCTTGTAAAAATTAGACTTATACATAAGTTAATTTGTTTATATTAGGTGTCCTGTGGCCATCAGAAAACAACGATGAAAGGTTTTCGGTGTTGCTGACAGACATGATGAAAGCAGCTGCAAATTTACAAGTATTTTACACCAAGCTAATTTACGTGACTTGTCTGGTGCATGCTGTTCATAAGGTTGCATAAGATATTAGATCACATTTTACAAATATTATGAACCACTGGTAACCAGACCCCGGAACCACAAACAACAGTGGGTTCCGAGTTGAAGCTGTAAGTCAAACTAACATTCTTAGTGCATAAGATGAATGTATGATTGAGAATGATTTTAATAGGAAGATCATTATTTGACAACTAGAAAAGTCACCAATTCATACGTCAAATCATGTGATCTACAGCTGTACCTTTGATAAAAGACTATACTATAATATTTACATATGTCATAGTCTGAACTGACTAAACCGACTACACTTTTATATCGTCAGTGTGTGTGTGGATATGAGATCATGAGCGAGGGACGAGTCCTGGTTAGCTCAGTGTTAGAACAATGACGCGCTAAGATACCGGGTTCAATTTCATTTTAATGTCAAGGTGTCATTTTTCAACAAATTTAAATTAATTAAAGTGTATTCTACTTCATACAGACATTCCCGTGATTAAAACTATTTGCAGCTGGTGTGTTGATATTCATTAGTAATTATTTAAGGAAGCCATAATTCAAACCAAAACTCTTTGTGGTGATTTTAAATGTATGATATAGTTCCTTAACAACTGCAACAAGTAGGGAGCTACTATATCTTTAGCGAATGATACATACGCTACATATATAGCTCCTACGTGCGTTATGAGTTTATTACGTACCTGAAAACATCTTAGATCAAATATTTCATTGGTTTAAGTTTATATTGGTGACCTGGCGGTCTAGGGGTAAGGTGTCGGACTTCTGTGCTGGTGGCCGGGGTTCAATCCTCGGTCGCGGCAAAGATTTATCTGATTACCAAACCCTTCCTTCACCTCTGACAAGAGATATTGTGAATGTGGGGAATGCCAGGCCTCCACCGTGGTTCGGATTCCACATTAAACTGTAGGTCCTCCATTCCATCTCACAATCACCCTACCATTACACATTATCGTAAGTGCGTACAACCCGAACGGGTAGTAAGACGCGGTGCTAATAATAATAATAATTTAAGTTTATATTGATTCTCGTTCGATTTCGCCTTTTTGTTTCGTTTTCTTGGTCTTGATGTACATTGCTTTTTAAGGTTGGACTTAGCCATGTTCAATACACCCGAAAAATTAGGATATTTTTTAATGTTCAATTTACAGCCAGTAATCAAAGTGAAACTCACATTTTTATACATTCATGAAGCTAATTGTAATATTCAGATAAGCAATAGGTTTAAAATCAATACACTTTTGATGTACCAAGAGATGAGTTCCTTTGACACTTTGAGTTGAAGAATAAAACTAACACAGTGAAATACCATCCAAGTGCCAAATTACTAGAGTAAGGAAAAAGAGACAAAATAAATGTCATAACTTGTCACCCGGGTAGTAAGACGCGGTGCTAAAAAAAAAAGGACTCAGGGATGAGTCATTAGCCGGGGACCGGGGAAGCCCGATCCTTCCTTGGTCGGCTAGTGTTATGGGTAGGGACAGTCAAAGCAAGAAGTTTCAGGAAATGGACATAACAAATTTACGTTTGCATTGATCAACGCGGTGTAAATAATAAAATTAAAGAGTAGAGTTAAACTAATAAATCAAACAAATTTGAAATAATGACGTTAAGCACTACAAAATGATATAAAATCAAAAATTATGTAATTTTACAACTGTTAAATAACTTATGGATTAAAAACTTTTTTAAAAAAAAATATTGTAAATGCTTCATTGCATACACTTCATATGCATGTCTAGCTAGAATAAATTTAATCCCCATACATTAACTACTTTATCTTAAAATTAGTACGTAAAATGGATAAAAGAGTAAGTTTGACTATTTATAACTCGAGAATTGTAATGATTTGAAATCAATGAGTCAATATTTATAGCTTATATTTATACACGTATTAAAATAATGCAATAAAATGTTGATGGTTGAATGACCTTAAATAAGTCACAAGATGTTTTAACGCCCCGTCCAGATTACCACTACTTCCCCGGCCCCTTCTTGACATGTCAAACAAACTTCCCTTTGGGAGACCAACAGTTAAAATTATAATAGTTTAGAGTTGGAAATGTCTACACTATAGAATATAATGGCCACTCTCAGATGACTAATTGAAGCATTCTAACTTGACTTTTATTTTATGTAATTAAGTAGAGATAAATTATGGAAAAAACAAACATTTACTACACCAAGTGTTAAAATATAATTTATGCAAAATATTACGAAGGTTATCCAAGTATATCAAACTCACACTAAGAGAGAAATTTATTATTTGAAGGTTTAGTTTATTTAACAGCTCTTCAATAAAAGCTGACACAGTCGGCCAAAGAAGGGAGGGGAGACAAGGGCATGTTTCTGCATATTATTCTTGTGACGAAATACAAGCTAGAATATAATTTCCAAAGTCAGAACAAAGGATAGAGATCGATATTTTCTTGCACTCATAATCTAAATCGTTAAACTGTTGGGTTGATTGTTTATAAAAAGTTTGTTTGGCCCCAAAATTATATTGTGTATTGGTTAGTTTTGTCTGAGACCCATTTCTTAAAAATCCAATCACTATTAATATCAATAAAGATTTTTCAAACATTAATTGATACTACATAATAAATAAATGTTGAACAAATATATTCAAAACGCTCCGCAAGAATACATATTTCAAGCGCTTTACGGTGAAAGAAACCAAACAAACGGTCTCTTTTATTTTCTAAGAGGATTATTTGAAGGTCATAAAATAGTGTATAGGATTTTACCCCGCCGTTTGAAAAGTTGAGAGGAAATTTGAACCCCTTGAAGAAAGAAGATAAAGTCTTGATATCAAGGCTTGTTCTGGAGTATTTTTGTTTCGAGCAGTTTAATGTGATTTATATGGCCAGTTAGATAAAGTTGTTCTTGGTGTATATTTCCAGACTTGGAAAATTTCCAACCGCCCATCTGTTTCAACTTCTGTCTCCATGAGCTTAAAGAGAGGAGGATATGGACACAGTGCCATTGTCTGTCCACGGTCCCTCTTAGTGACTCTGTACTGTCCACGGTCCCTCTTAGTGACTCTGGACTGTCCGTGGTTCCTCTTAGTGACTCTGTACGGTCCGTAGTCCCTCTTAGTGACTCTGTACTGTCCACGGTCCCTCTTAGTGACTCTGGACTGTCCGTGGTCCCTCTTAGTGACTCTGTACTGTCCACGGTCCCTCTTAGTGACTCTGTACTGTCCACGGTCCCTCTTAGTGACTCTGTACGGTCCGTAGTCCCTCTTAGTGACTCTGTACTGTCCGTGGTCCCTCTTAGTGACTCTGTACTGTCCGTGGTCCCTCTTAGTGACTCTGTACTGTCCGTGGTCCCTCTTAGTGACTCTGTACTGTCCGTGGTCCCTCTTAGTGACTCTGTACTGTCCGTGGTCCCTCTTAGTGACTCTGTACTGTCCGTGGTCCCTCTTAGTGACTCTGTACTGTCCGTGGTCCCTCTTAGTGACTCTGTACTGTCCGTGGTCCCTCTTAGTGACTCTGTACTGTCCGTGGTCCCTCTTAGTGACTCTGTACTGTCCGTGGTCCCTCTTAGTGACTCTGTACTGTCCGTGGTCCCTCTTAGTGACTCTGTACTGTCCGTGGTCCCTCTTAGTGACTCTGTACTGTCCGTGGTCCCTCTTAGTGACTCTGTACTGTCCGTGGTCCCTCTTAGTGACTCTGTACTGTCCGTGGTCCCTCTTAGTGACTCTGTACTGTCCGTGGTCCCTCTTAGTGACTCTGTACTGTCCGTGGTCCCTCTTAGTGACTCTGTACTGCCCGTGGTTCCTCTTAGTGACTCTGTACTGCCCGTGGTTCCTCTTAGTGACTCTGTACTGCCCGTGGTTCCTCTTAGTGACTCTGTACTGTCCGTGGTCCCTCTTAGTGACTCTGTACTGTCCGTGGTCCCTCTTAGTGACTCTTTAGCTTGCGTGATCCCTCTTAGTGACTCTGGACTGTCCGTGGTTCTTCCTAGTAACTCTGTGAATTCCACATACAGGGACCACTGTATTCCTCTTTAAAGTAAATCACAATATTACACACTAGGTCATTCAAAACACAGTTAACGAGAATACTGTTACAGTATAAACAATTCAAAATCTTCACGTTGATATTTTACTGAACTGATCCAGCTCTAGCAGAATACTCCGATATATATATGTCTAGTCATAACTCATAAGATAATCACAAAAATGTTAGCTATTTTTTATACTACTGTACTACTAGCGCTCCTGATAGAGATTTCTTATACTTCACTTTGGCGGGTTATTTTCAAACCAAGTGACCGCGTTTTACCTACTCTATCGATCTTGGATTAGGTTTGGTCGAGACAATCTATTTTATTTATTCGTTTCTTTACTCTCAAGTTAAGCTTTTATTTCTTGAAATTTTTATCCCTCACTTTGTGGGGAGGCGGGGGGTGGGGGGTGGTGGTTAGAATTGGCTCCTATGGTTGTTTGCTTGTTTGGTTTCTATCACAGGGCGAGCATCGCACTACAGTTTTCAGCGGAGATTATAGATAAAAGCGTTCTAAGAGTTTCATTCCAGCAATGCCTTACGTTTTATGGGGAAAAAACACTTCTAACATGTTTTCAAACACACAGAATATTACTAATTTATAAACTACAATATAATGCTAAAAGGAATTAGTTATTTTTGCAAACGTCTATTATTCCTACATCAATCTTATATAGTGTGTTTATTTTTAGTTAACATTCTATTTTAAATCATACGGTGGTGCGGGTGCGGATATTAAAACCACAATGCAGTACAATTGGAGGACCGCCCTTGTGAGAGACAAGGAGACTGGAAAAACTATAATAATTAATAACCGAGTTAGTAAAACTCATTTCGGCGCTCTTTTCAACTTATCTTGTAGCTCCTGTTCGTGATAGAACATACAGACTGAGTAGTGTTTTGGAAAAGGTGTGATTCAGGACAGAAACAAGTTTAGACCTACCCGAACCCAGAGATATTCGTGGAAAAGACGCAAAGGAAATTATGAAATTGACTTATTCAGGTCCTACACTTTATCTCAGACGTTAGCGTGTATGTCTACTGAGTTAAAGGTATTGGTTTCGATTTCCGGCATGACCAAAAAATGTACAATTGGTGAAATGTGAGTTTACCCCTTCACAGTGATGAATTAAACGCCAAGGGCTGGGTGTATTGTCTGTTTTAGATCTAAATTAGTTTATAAGTCTTGTACTGATTTAATCAGTCGGTTTAGAAAGTACACGTTAAATATTGCAAATAAATTTAAAAAAATAATTAAATGACTTGTTCAGTAGCTGCTACGTACGTTTTATCTAGGTAGAATTTAATAAATCAAACTCCGGACGAGAATGCACGCAATAAAAATAAATATGATATATATATAACTATATATATAAAACTATATATATATAACTATATATATATAATTATATACGATACACGGCCCACAACACGCGATAAACTCGCAATGACAAACGACCACCCGCTTCCAACATGAATCCCACAGGCTAGTTAAACCGGCCTCCCTCTATATCTCATGAACACTACGTTTACAACAACTGGATACCTCTAAAGATCAAGTGAAGACTGATCATACTCCAACCAGAGAGATAAGGGAGGGGGGAAATGGTACCCTGAGATTTGGGGAGCGATATAGCTACAAAACGGTTTTAGGCGGTTAAGGAAGATCGACTTTATTTGATCAGTTTAAGGCTCCCACATACAGACGCGTCATTTTTTTCGGTATGATTCGGTACGATACTCCCGGGATGGTATTCGTTGCGATAAATCACCGGTACAGACAAGGATACACATACCAGCGTGGAAAGTAGCAGACGTAAGTGTCGAACATAGAGGAGAGTGATCCACCAAGACAAGCATTATTGCAACATTTTCCTTGTTAAATGCAAATAAGAACTTGATATTTAGTTCAATAAATTATATTAGTAGTGCGGTGGACCAGGTAGTACAGAGCTCTCATTGGCTGGAGTTTATCACGTGACCACTCCTCCTGCTCTCTGATTGGCTGTTAGTTTTCCCCCTCCCTTCCCGCCTCTCTCGTCATCCTCCTGTCCCCTCCTCCTGCCAATGTCCTCTTCTCTTCCCACTACCACCCCCCTGGCCTACCAACCCAGAACATGTTGGTTCTTGATGATTAATTGATTATTGTTAATTAATTAATTGGTAGGATAGAGGTGTTGGAGTTTGTATTCATCGTTGTAGTTTATTTATTACAGCATGCAGGCATCTGTGGTACAGTAGTGTGTACTGTGGTGTGGTAGTTGAGATCCAGCTCCACCAAACGTCCGCTGACGTCTGCTGGCCAAGCCCTCCCTTTTACTTCCCTCCACTGACTGCCGGTCAAGAACGCTGGAATTCTCCCTTCCCACCCCCCGGAGCTGGGGTTCTCATCCTAGGGGGTAATGAACCAAGCATTAACCTCTACGGAGTCATTGCCTTGAATCGTCAGGAATAGACACACACAAACATTCGCATCACCCTCTTCCCCTTCAGTGAAAAGTATCGTTGACAGTCACTCAATTTCGGACACTAGCTGAAAGTGGACATGTTCAGTTCAAGATACAACAATCAACTGGCCCTTTAAAAATCAAATATCTAGCACCACGTCTTACTGCCCGATTCGTTCTAATAAAGTATACGTGTAATTGTAAATAACACACACACGCGCGCGCGCGCACACACACACACCCTGTGCGTAGCCATGAGGGGGTTTGAATCCTGAGAATGACCACACGGTTAAAGGAGCTACTCTCACAATAGCCTAGACTGCTAAAGATGGGAGGAAATCGGGTTTTGAAACATGTCAGGTGTATTGAGGCTGGGGATTTTTATATAGCAGGAAGTTCTTAAGAATGACCACATGGTTTATAAGACACGGTGCTAATAATAATAATAATACCAATCTATTCCAGAAAAAGAGTTATGAAAATTTACCCAAAAAATAACTTGCTGAGGGATCAAACCCCCGACCTTCCCAAACGGCTGTTTCCATAATCTATGGGATTTTTAAATAGTATATTGACTTATACTAATTTTGTGGTGACAACTACAAATATGTTTTGACAAATGCTGTCCATTTTTATTAATTTAATTTAAACCAATATTATTTGAGCAAAGTTTTTTTTAACCGCTACATGAACGTTATTGTTCAGCACTCGAGTTATTTATCGTGTTACACCCTCTCTACAATTTGTTATTACCTCGACCATTATAAGGTAATAAAGGGAGAGGATATAAACTAGCATATAAAAAAGGAATCTATAAAAATACGTAAATTCAACAAAGAGTGATTTTATTCAATAAATGACAATAAATGGCGCAGCTTGTTCAGCGCTGATGAAAACAAATGGTCTCATTATATCATAATGAGTTCTGTTGGAAATCATACTCGAAGTAAACAACTTTACAACTTTAAATTGTGCAAGTATTTAACCAAAAAGGAAACATGATATCTATCACAAAATGGATAGATCAGTCTATATGAGACAAAACTACAGAGTAATTATTTATATGTAACACAAAAATTATAAGGGCCTAATGGGCACCTTGAAATGGTTCAAAAGGTTTCGTTATACGCAGACAACGATATCTAAACTATAAAGAAAAGTAAATGTTGACGAAATACATTACAAACTTTACATAAACGTGAGAGATTGACTACCAGACACAAGCCAATCA
>CABFVX010006358.1:15865-39216 GCA_902151425.1 Timema shepardi
CTGGTAAATTCGCCGGCCTTTCAAGCTCCATTCGCCGGTCTTGGTTTACCGCGAGTCGTCCAGCCTAGCAGGTTTCTAGAGACAGCATATTCAAACGGTAAGTACGTGGATATAATATATTTTACATTGGTTTGATACGGGTTGTGAAACATATTGTCCAGCATGGTAATAATATTTCTTCTTAGCCTACAAGAACTACAACAGCGAACAATACTATTGTAGGGATCCTAAGATTAATTGAATTTTATTGGGGCGGGTAGTAAGAACTGAAGCGATACATCCATTAATGTTCGTCGTGGGCGTGGTCCCATTGGAACATTATACCTCATAATGTTACAATCGGACCATAACATAATAACTGTCCAGATAGCTAGACATTCTCTTGTGACTAAATATTATATTGTGTTTACTGGAGGGAAGGATTAGAGAAGATTTATTTCAAATAATGGTTTAGGGTGAAATCATCTCACATGTATAATTTACTAGCAGCCTGATCCATTCTTTGTACTATATCTAACTATTCAAATTAAGCGGCTGCTAGAAGATTTATGGTGACTAACAGGACTTACATAAGGCCTTGCATGGGGGTGGTCAACGACCGCCTCAATCTACCCAACATTTGCGATAGTGAGAAAAAAGTCCATGTGGTACTCGCATTTGCTATTCATCCGTATTTAGGTTAGAATTGCTCGTAGCTGGAAGAATGACCACACGGCTTAAAGCGATACTCTCGCAATAGACTAGACTGCTAAAGATGGGAGGAAATCAGGTTTTGATCTCCCTGTCAGATGTATTGAGACGAGTTTTTTTTTCAGGTACATTTCATCTTCCTGCTACCAAACACATTAGCGTAATAAATATATAGGTGTGAACAGGTATTAAGAAAAAATAAAGCTTGATACATTGTATGCAATAATAATCAAATAACGTGCGTGTACCCACAATTGCGTAGAGGGAGAATGGAAAACACGCATAGTTTGTGCAAACTCAAACAATCTGGCACACACGAACTCTACGAATTTTAGCAACACGTAAGCGCTTAAGTACTAATTACGCTAATAGATCAGGAATTGGAAAGTGAGCCCTGCTATTGGGGGTATGCGTGTCCACTTGTTTGCTATTCATTCAACGCCAAAGCGTACCTCGCAGTTGCCTGAACAGAGCATCGAGCAGACACCTCTGTCCACATCGCTAGCTAGAAGGTGTCTAATAGATAACGGTACTTACACAGACCTGATACAGTTTGCGCATGCGCAGAGACCATTATAGTATTTAGGTCATTACAGACGGAAACCCATTTGATATGTCTATAAATAGGGCACAAATCATCACAACCGGTAATTTCAATTTGTAATTGACAACGGTGATCTTCAAGATGAGTTTTGACGCGCTAGAAAATTGGCTAAATTCAGGTATGCTTTTAAAATAGTTTTTTATATTTTAATGGTTTTTTTTGCTTAATACATCTGTGGCGTACAATGGTGTTATTTTTGTATTAGTTGACGAGCCCTCAATGGTTGCCGGGGGGGTACAACCTGTGAGTCCCAATAGTCTAGACCAGTTGCTGAACTTTACCGAAAACGGGATTTGCGTTGCGGATGGCGATTGGTCTATGGGTAATTAAACAGTCTACTATATATATTAGAGACTTGTCGGTGCTTTTTTCCCCGTAAATGCGAATTAATATGTATTTATTTTAATTTCAGACTGATGGAATCCACATGGACTGGATGAGGGACTGACAGGCAACATCGCGACGTCCATGCCTGAGGCAAACGCTGTGGTCAGTGCTCACCACGTCGTCGTCGCAGGCCCTGTGCAGGACCAGACTGCCCTCACAACACCCCCTGGGAGCCCCTCGAGGGCACCCCTCTGGCCTGAATCCCTCTACGGTGGAGGAAATTCGCCCCCCACTGTTTCGAGTTATTTGGACGTGATCGACCGGCTGATATGTAAGTACTGTCTACAAGTAACCATACTATAGCCACTAGTTTGAAAATTGCCTATATGTGTAGCTCTTTCTCTCGCAAACAACCGTTATATCGTCACTAGCTCAAAAATTCTTGGCAGCTGCGCATTTCCAGGAGCTTGTACTAGTTCGTTTAGTGTATAAGAAAGGCGCTTGTTTGCAGTTTAGGGCCGGGAAAACCACATTGCTGCTTTAAGCTGTTATTAAAAAAATCCCTGCATAATTTAAACCCCATATGTTTTAGTACTTATACGATTTATACGCTTAAAATACCATACTGAGCCAGTGAAGGAGTCCCTGGTTAAATTCCCTGGCATAAGCGAAAATACTGGTTTAGTCTTTAAAATAACTGCCTTGTCAGCTATTTTGTTCATGTTCCAGTAAAGGATTTTAATGGTCCCGTGTTCAAAGACAGAAAATTATAATTGTCGTTTTAAAAATGGTCGATCAACTATTCAAGCTGCAACTTTAGTGTCTGTATAGTAAACTATTGGTCCAGGGTACATTTACTGTACAAAGGCAGAAAATTATAATCACCACTTAAGACATTTATTAAATTCACGTTTCACCGAGAGTAAACAAAAGTCTGAACGCTTTCATTTATGATGTGTGTGTGTATTGTAAAAAAATCCATTGGAATAGTACCCAATTTAAAAATAAATATTATAGATTCCTTCATCAGCCTCGAGTGTATTTAGGTTTTCCGTTCTCCCTCCTTGAAAAATGCTGGTGCACTTCGTCTAATTCTGACTTACAGTTTAAGTGACTAATTTTCTTTGTGTAAATTTTATTTACTATGCAGACAAAATATAGTTTCGCGCACTAAAATTTTATTTAATAAAACAGTTGTTTCTAAAATAATGTACTCCACGGTGTGGTTGGCTACAGCTATTGTTTCGTGTGGATCCAGATGGTCGCGGACTGAAGAGTTTGAGGTTCAAATCTTACCAGTGTAAACAAGGGCCGTTTTTTTCACTCTCCCTTCACACAAATGCTGGCTCACTTCTATGAATGTTGGTTTCATCTAAAGCAATTATGTTTAGGAAAAATTGTGACGTTATATTAATACCAAAAGTATTATACATTTTAAAGAGACGAGTTTGAAGTTCAAATCTTACCAAGTAAACTAGAGGCATTTTTTCTCACTCTCCCTCCACTCAAATGCTGGATCACTTCTGTGAATGCTGGTTTCAGCTAAATCAGTTATGTTTAGGAAAAATGTGACATATTATACATTTTAAAGAGATGAGTTTGAGGTTCGAATCTTACTAGGGTAAACTAGGCACGTTTTTCAACTCTCCCTCCACGCAAATGCTGGTTTCAGCTAAAGCAGTTATGTTAATGAAAAATGTGACATATTATACATTTCAAAGAGATGAGTTTGAGGATCTAATCTTACCAGGGTAAACTAGGTTTTTTTTCACCCTCCTTCCACGCAAATGATGGCTTACTTTTGTGAATGCTGGTTTCAGCTAAAGCAGCTATGTTTAGGAAAAATGTGACATATTATACATGTTAAAGAGATGAGTTTGAGGTTCGAATCTTACTAGGGTAAACTAGGCACGTTTTTCAACTCTCCCTCCACGCAAATGCTGGCTCACTTTTGTGAATGCTGGTTTCAGCTAAAGCAATTATGTTTAGGGAAAAAAGTAACATATTATATTAAAAAGAGAGAAAAAATATACGCGCATGTTTGTAACAGTGCTTACTTTGACATGTGATATAGTTGAATTGGAGACCGGGAATGTAGGGACGGTCCTCCCACAGCCACTGGAACTAGTCCCCCTCACCGTGGTGCAGGAGCACCACCACCGAGCCTGGGAGACGGTGCTCGAGCCCCGGCGCTTGTGAGAGACATGGGGATCGTGGTTGTCCCGCAACTTGTGGAGCCGGCTACAGCGGGACCGTCTTCGACCCCTCAACCGAGAATTAGTGGCCCGGTAAATCAGGTAGGTGGGGAATTGTCAAATGGCGTCCCTCTCCGTATTGTAGAAGAGAGGATTAAACAATTGAGGCGTTTCTTTTATACTGGTAGAGAAATTACCGTACATCTTGGTGCTCCAGCAAGAGATCGTGACGCATTAAGCTGTCTTGAAGAACAAATTACTAATTTGCTTCATCGGCTGCAGGACCATGGCGTTAGCGCCGATGACCATGTCGGCTTACTTTTGAGTAGTACTGATTCTACTTTGAGCCCTGTGTACGTCTCATTTAGACGAGCAGATCATTTAGGCGCTAGAACAAGTAATGATATTGGTTTGGATTAATCTAAATTATGTAAAAAGTCATGGATGAAGGTAATTTTTTTAAAGTAATATATGTAGAGTAATTCTTTTAAGATTCATCCACGAAGAAATACAAGCTTCTCAGCAACAATGTGAAAAGGATCTCACCACTAAAATATATTTTTTATACCATCTTTCTTGTTAAAATAATAACTGCATCAATTCTTGTTAAAAGGAACAACTTCATAGTATTTGAAACACAAGTTCTACGCACGGCACACTACGAGGCACACCAGCGACGAACATCGTAATGAGGCGGAATAAGCTGACCGAAGACATCAAATTAATCAGATAAGCCTTAGATCAATTTAAACTATATTTAATTTAATTAATTATATTTAAATAATTTTGTTTTAATATTTATAATCATTAATTTTAGTAAATTTTGGAATGGAAAATGGCATATTCAAATGATAATGGTGACGCTACTAGTTGTTCAGGCGAGATAGAATATAAAAATAGACCTAGACATCAGTTAGTTCTAGAAAAATCAGATGAGGAATAAAGAGAAAGTGAGCAGGACAGAGAATGTGAACAGGACAAAGAAAGTGAGCAGGACAATGAAGGGTCATTTGCAGAGGGAGAGAGAGATAAGATAGGGCAGAAAAAGATACACAAAGAAATGTTCTTGTGGATGAGGAAGGGCTAGAAAAGAATAGGGAACAAAAGATTGAGCAACCCGTAGTAGATTTAAATCAAATAATGAAAATGTTACAGCAAATGGTAGCAGAAACTAATCAGGAAATTAAAAAAGGTAGCCAAGAAACTAAACAGGATATAATAGATGCAACTAATCAGAAATTAGATAAAAGTAGCCCAGAAACTAATCATAAAATAGATAAAAGTAGCCAGGAACCTAAAAGGGAAATTAAACAGGAAATAGATATAAGTAGACAAGAAATTAATAAAATAATATATGCAAACACCCAAGCAATTAATCAGAAAATAGATGCAAATCAGACTAAACTTGAACAAATCAATAAAGAACTAAGTTCTAAAATAGAGTTAAATAAGGAGGTTTGTGAGCAGAGATTTGGTTATTTAAAGCAAAATATTGACCAAGTAGAGACGGTTCATCAAAACTTAGCAGTACAGTTAAATAAGGTAGATGAAAAAGTAATAGAAGGTGAAAAGATAAAACAGGCTTTGATTGAGAAGCAGGAAAATTTAAGGAAGGGACAATTCAAATTAATGAAACAGATTTCGGCTAGTAAAAATAAAATAGAAACAGTAGAGCAAGAATATATTAAATGGTTAAAGGAAGTAGAAATTAAAGTTGGTACTAATGTTAAGGTAGTACAACACAACCTTGAAAAAGAAATAAATGAGGTAAAATCAGTACTTGATTCTCAGCAAGACATGAATAAAAAATAATATATGCAAACACCCAAGCAATTAATCAGAAAATAGATGCAAATCAGACTAAACTTGAACAAATCAATAAAGAACTAAGTTCTAAAATAGAGTTAAATAAGGAGGTTTGTGAGCAGAGATTTGGTTATTTAAAGCAAAATATTGACCAAGTAGAGACGGTTCATCAAAACTTAGCAGTACAGTTAAATAAGGTAGATGAAAAAGTAATAGAAGGTGAAAAGATAAAACAGGCTTTGATTGAGAAGCAGGAAAATTTAAGGAAGGGACAATTCAAATTAATGAAACAGATTTCGGCTAGTAAAAATAAAATAGAAACAGTAGAGCAAGAATATATTAAATGGTTAAAGGAAGTAGAAATTAAAGTTGGTACTAATGTTAAGGTAGTACAACACAACCTTGAAAAAGAAATAAATGAGGTAAAATCAGTACTTGATTCTCAGCAAGACATGAATAAAATTTTAATTAAAGAACAGATAGATGGGATTGTCAATAAGGTAGTAGAGACAATAGATAAAAAAATTACTAATTTTGTAGTTGAAAACCAAATTAATCTTGGAGAATTTGGTAATTTACACGATACTACCAACCTATTTGCTAAAGGACTAAGAGAAACGCCATTAGGGTGTATTCCAAAATTTAAAGGAAAGAGGGGAAATATTTCAGCAGTACAGTACATAAACAAAGTTGAAAGAGTATTTAAAGAAGAAAAATTAATGAAAAAGTCAAAATAGAGATATTTTTATCAGGAAGTACGACCGTTCTAACAGACATTAGCTGTGCTAAAGATATCGAGGCTCGAATCCCGGTTTGCACGTTGTCTAAATGTCTGACTCATCTAATTCTGGTGGGGGAGGTTGAAATCGAGTCCCTGCCGTTTCAACGGTTGATAGTTCTCTGTCAGTAACATTTTCTTAATCATCCTTACTGCACTTTTAGCCTGAAAAGGGTGCGTGTAACCCTGGCAGTGGAGGTCGGGGTTCGAATCTTCTCTGAGGTGTACTGTCACTAGTTTCCCTCTCCAGCATTGGAACATTTCTACCTCACTCCTGCGGTGCAGGGCTGATATTTACATCCACGCATGTCACCGGAGATACCAAACAACCAATTTTAGTAAACTTTTGCGGTGGGGGATAGCGGCCCTAACTGAGGATTCCGAGGCCCCTGATTGTGCATAATCAGAGTTGTGTCAATGCTCTCTTGCTGTGGGAAAACCCATTGCCACATAGGGGGTGGGGGTTGCGATGACGACGCCGGTAAAACCCATTGCTTGGGGGAAGGATTTCCAGGGTCAATGACCTCATGTATTAGCTCACGATTTCAAGGTCACGATCTATTCCTGTCTTATCGAGCCGCCAAACTGGCACCAGGTATGAGTCACAGGGAAAAAACTACTATTCCATAGATGGGGAAGGGAGTGAGGGAGAGGGGATGACATTGCGATGACGAAACCGGGAAAACCCATTTGCTTGGAGGAAGGGTGAGGGAAGGGAAAGGGGTCTTACGGCAGGGAACCAGTTCTCACAATCTTCGCTAAGCGGCCGTCGGGAGAGCTTCGTGCTCCGTGTTCCTTCCCTAATCAGCGATGACGACACACCGTGGGAGAAGTGCCTGACGCCGTGGACTGCACGTCAATAAATAAAGAATAAACACTAACACCCATCCAAATCCTACCCTGACATTAAAAAACAATGAGCACACATAAAAAATGTGACAGGAACAAACAATGAGCACACATAAATACAGTAGGAAAGTGGTCAGGGCAGATGAGGGGGAAAGCCATTAGCCAATCATAGAGCCACACAACATTACGTAATCATCACAATACACATTATCTACACGTTGGGGTTAAAGTTCAAACTGTACCCATAGAGCCACTTAGGTAGTCACGTTCATGATACTTCAGAACATTTATTTATGACTATCCCTGTTCATCAAGTAGTACGGGTAAATAACTTTCTTAATTATGATCCAAACTTTTTGTTAGTTAATGTGTTAAGCTCAGACAAAGCTATTTTGTAAAAGCGGTTGTTTAATTTCCTGTTAAATATAAAGGGCTTGGTGTAGGTTCGGAAAAATGTGTTCTCGGCTATCCCGTAGACGAGACTTTAGCGCGATTAGGGCTATGTGGTTTAGAAAGTGGACTGAACGTCTGGTGGCATCATAAGAAAATCTGTTAGTGCTCCTGGCTGTTTGAAGACAATATCTTCGGGACATTGAAAAAGAAAACGGCCACAACTGGTCGAAAAAACTCTTTCAGATAAATAATATATTTATGTTTTACACCACATCTATATTTAGGAAAAAAACCTCAGTACAGCTGACCAGGATTCGAATCCCGATCTCCTCGTCACCAGCAATCCAGTTCAACGCTATAGTGATGCATCAGACCGCACAGTCACTGATGCGAGTTATTTATAAATACATAAGTCTTGTACACTTATTATACTTTATATATATATATATATAATATATTAAGTTACAGGTAATTTTAAGACTGAATGAATAGTTTAAATGAAGGTGTAGGATATTCATAAGAAACGTCATCAAAGTTGCAAGGAAAAGGTTTGTTCACATAAGTTCGTGGTGAGCGAATATCGCATGCAATAAAATTGTAAAAAAATAATAATTGGGTGGTGTTTAATTATTTATTACTTTAAAAAATTCCAGATCAAAAGATAAACTAGTTTTCCGTGTGCATATTAGGGACATGCAACAATCCCTTAGTTCTGAAATTTTTGCACTCTCTATATAAAGTTGTTTCATTCACTATAATCCTTGTGCACGACTGATGAATCGTACCGTACATACAACAATCCCTTCTTTCTGCGTCCCTTGCACTCTGTAGATAAGGTTGTTCCAGCCACTAAAATCCCTGTGCACGACTGATGAATCGTACCGTACGTACAACAATCCCTTCTTTCTGCGTCCCTTGCTCTCTGTAGATAAGGTTGTTCCAGCCGCTAGAATCCCTGTGCACGACTGATGAATCGTACCGTACATACAACAATCCCTTCTTTCTGCGTCCCTTGCACTCTGTAGATAAGGTTGTTCCAGCCGCTAGAATCCCTGTGCACGACTGATGCATGCCAGCCACGTACCGGACATTTTATTGCGTGTTCCTCTTAACAACATTATTAGAGAAGTCGGGGAGGTAAAATTAGCCGCGCTTCATGAAGAAACTCCTGCCTGCCACGTTAATAACGTTACTTTCTCAGAGATCCGGCACTTTTTTTGGAGCGAGGCAGAGAATATTTGAGAATGTGAGGAATAAACACACGTCGCTAAAAATTGGGCGTGCTATCTCAAAATTGAATCAGGAGAATAAATGAGTGAAAACCAACATTCGGCAACCACGCATACCGATCTTTTTTTAAAAAAATAATGAATATATTATGACCCCCCTCGGTGGTCACATGGTCTAACGCTTCACTCTTGTGTTGGACTGAATTTATGTGATGGAGAGGTTGGGGCTCGAAATCAGGTTGATGTACTGACGATAGTTTTTCATCAAATCTTTTTTACTCTTCCTACACGCAAATTTGGGAACATTTACTCTGAAATGCGTACCTTCTTAATATTTATTCCAACTAGCGAAATTAATGTATGCATATAGCCCGGACGGGTAGTAAGCGACGTGGCGTGAAAAATATTTATTATATGTGTAAGGCCTACACTTTGATGCCAAATATGGCTATCCCCAAATTTACTATTTTAAAATTACAGAAACAGGAAGACGAACGTGTAGCTTAGGTACGTGATCTTAATAATTGCCCCAGACATCCTCCCGTCATCTAGTGAGGATCAAACTCAAGCCTTCTACATTAAACCAGGTGTGCTGACGATTCATCCAACTCTGGTGGTGGAGAGAGATGTGAAAATATACATAGCATTTAGTTTGTGGGTTTCAGTAGCAGACTGTATGGCAACAAGCCACACTATGTTTAGTCAGAATATGAATTACAAACTAGAACACTTCATTTAAATAATTTGTTGATTCTAATTTGTGGAAACATTCTCATGCCACACGCTCTAGGGCTCTAAAGTCGATATTATCGTCAGGAAACCTTTGTCAGGCACTCATAGAGCTTTTGTTTACCTTACAACTGTCAACATTGACACTGCCTATCAAAGAAGACATCTGCACATTGCTCAGTGCATGTAAGAGTATTCAATAACTTCCTCAACTCTCAAACTCCCACACACACTCCAAACTAGACGGAATGTGTTGTAGGTTGCATAGCCGCTGGGCGCAGCGAACACAGGTTAGAACGCTCCGAGGATTTAGAAAAAACGATATTTGAGTCCAACAGTAAATTCAATGTTGTAAATTATTGTTAATTAATTGATAAATTGAATCAGATTTGTGTGCGTTGGATGGCAGTGTTTCAGAAACTTGATTGATACCCCCGGCGGGTAATTAGTTGAGTATCGGTGTTTATTCAAACTCTCCACCTGTGTCAAGAAATGCTATTTACAGACGCGTCCCATTTAGGTTAAAACCCGCTCCTGTGACGTCACTCTCGCGATAGACTAGACCAGTGGCATCCATCCTGGGGTCCGCCAACACATCTTAGCGGATACGTATAATTTAAAATATATACATACATATCTATATATATTTCTAGTTATAATCTAATTATTATAATATTTTGGGTGTAGTTTATTTTAGTAGTAGATTATAGAATATGAATAACTTGGACTAAAGTCTATTGATACTCCACCATTTTGTTTTACCACCCCAGGATGTAATTTCTCTTCAACCTTGTACCCCCAAAGTTGTTGGTGCATAATGAAATGTATACATATTCTGGAATATACATCTAGAATAAATTAAATAAATTATACCCAATATAGTAATAACATTTAAACGAGATAAATATATATTACATTCTACGTGCCCCTTAAGATGTCTTTGCATACCCTAGGTTGAATACCACTGGCTGACTGACGATGACGAGGGTTCCAGGTTTCGAACACTGATATGGTGTATTTAGGGTGGTTCATACTAAATGGTTTTTCCAAACTCCCTACACGCCAATGCCTATAAAACTCTTAGTTCTACCTCATTAAAATGTTGTAGGCCAAGACAAATTATATTTAAGGCCAACACTTTAGTAAATACAAATTAAATTATATTTAAGGCCAACACTTTAGCAAATACAAATTAAATTACAATTAAGTAAAACTACCATAATTTTATATATTTCCCAAACAATAAAACAGCTTGTGCTATAAGTTCCGGGCTAGCCCCACCTAAACCTTATTTTGTAAAAAGGGTTAAAACGACAAAAACACTTATAAACAACGCTCAGAATCACAATAAACACATATGAGCGTTTGACATGTCAATTTTATTATTGGTGTCTTGGCTTAGACAATAATTATCCAACTTGTGAGTCGAATAAATACCTAATTCTCATTCCGCCATGTTGGTTATCACTTTCTCCTACGCCTTGTATTGTACAGGAGCTACAGCTCTGCAGCTAAATACACCCAACAATTGTGTCAGTTACATGCCAACCATATTAATGTGTTTGTTATGATTGTTAATGCTTTTTTTAAGGGATTTTATCGTTAAAAACACTTTTTATAAAAGAAGGTGTAAGCGTTCTTCACCCTATGTTCGTTGGAATTGCGCTTATAGTGAACTCCGAAATAATCTTAATTCGCCTACTTTCACGCCACAAGAGATTACATCTTGATATGTCCGGGAATGGAACCAAAGACTTATCAAAAGTTATTGATCATCGTCCAAGGCTCATTGCTAGTATTATTATTAGCAAAACGGCTTAATACCTGTTCATGTTACACACCGAACATGTACTAATTACGCTAATGAGCTAGGTATGAGGAAGTTTGAATTTAGAGGAGGTGTATCCGCAATTGCAAAGAGGGTGAGCATAAAACAATTTTGGATAAACCACCTTCTATACACCCGACCGGGATTCGAACCTGGATCTCGCTGTGTTCTGCAGTCCAGTCTAACACTAGATTGACGCCTTATACCATGCAGCCACCGAAACAGGTATTACCTGTGTTAAAACGATTATTATTAATTATGTGTTAAATTTAGCTATCTCAACATTGGGTGGGCCTTGTGCTATTGTTTGGAGAGCCCTAATTTGAGAAACAGTCCAGGAAACACTTATATTCATGATGTGAGAAACACAGTCCAGGAAACACTTATATTCATGATGTGAGAAACACAGTCCAGGAAGGAAACACTTATGTTCATGATGTGAGAAACACAGTCTAGGAAACACTTATGTTCATGATGTGAGAAACAAAGTCTAGGAAACACTTATATTCATGATGTGAGAAACACACTCCAGGAAACACTTATGTTCATGATGTGAGAAACACACTCCATGAAACATTTATGTTCATGATGTGAGAAACAAAGTCTAGGAAACACTTATATTTATGATGTGAGAAACACACTCCAGGAAACACTTATGTTCATGATGTGAGAAACACACTCCAGGAAACACTTATATTCATGATGTGATAAACACAGTCCAGGAAACACTTATATTCATGATGTGAGAAACACACTCCAGGAAACACTTATATTCATGATGTGATAAACACAGTCCAGGAAACACTTATGTTAATGATGTGAGAAACACAGTCCAGGAAACACTTATGTTCATGATGTGAGAAACACAGTCCAGGAAACACTTATGTTCATGAAGTGAGAAACACACTCCAGGAAACACTTTTGTTCATGTTGTCTACTAGTTTGACGCGGATGTGTATTTCAAACGAATCATGATAATGGTCTATACTCGCAGTCCGCGTCTTTATAATGTTCACAGAAGATGTTAAGCTGCTCTAGAGTGACTTGTGCACGGCTGGTTTGACTCTAGCGTCAACTTACCAACACAACACAACACAATTAAATAATAAATATGTTTACCTAAGAATATCAACAAGGAAGGATTTTGGAAGGAAGAAGGTTTTAGAAAAAACAACTTTTAAAATTGTGGCCAACATAGATAATATTTTACTATATTATTAGTTTTATCTTTATCCATATGATCTATCAAAATTGACAGCTGCTGGTAGAAAGGACATTATCTGATAGCTACAAAAGTTATCAAAACTTTTATATATGCATGCGTCAAGTCATGAGATATGGAGAAAATATTATAATTAATAATATAATACTTTTGTTTAAACTATGATCTGGCAAATAGAAACATCTTTTAAAAGTTAAAATAAACGCCAATTATTTTCCTCCCCCTCGTTGTATTTTAGTACGGGACGCGCCAAGATTCAGGAACACAAATATCAAATTAATAATAAAAAAACAACGGGTAGAACATTTTAAAAACTAAAGAACATAAGAATAACGCGTAAAGGACTCATTTTTCAAAACGGTTGTGTTTATAACGAGGAAAGAAAGGGGGGAATGTCGTCCTTGCCGATGTTTTGCATACGTGTAGTACACGGCCCTGAAGAATCGTGTAATGGGCAGTTAGGTTACAGCCTCTCATTAGGGCCGGTCCTGGCTGGTAGCCCCGGGGTAGTAGTCACACTCTTTCTAAGGGTTCGATTAATCACAGACAGCTTCAACTGTCATGTGAGTAATTGCTTCATTTTGTAATTAATTACCGGGACCAATGCGTTACCCTCCCTCCCTCTACCGGCCGGTTCTTGATGACATATATATAATTACTCGCTTCAATTCCTAAACAACTACGCGGGGTCAACAGCACTTGGGACTTTGCGTCAGAAGTTGTGAAGGGCTCTTGAAACCATCATCTACACTAAGGCGTGAATCTCGTCTAGTCTTATTCACCAGTGACGATAAGATAAGGGTTCGAATCCCAAACGTGTGAACTGAGGAACTTTTTCGGTTTCCTTCCCTCCCTTCTCGTGAATTTGTGTACATGTTGTTTAAATTCGACCCTCCTCGTTCCTATTTTATTAGTACAAATATGCAGGTAGCACGAGCGGGTGCTAAGATACGAATAACGGGGGTATAAGTCTTAAGTACACATATTTTGAGAGTTACAATACTACACACACACAATTTTCGGCAGCTTCAACTTTTATATTGAACGCGATGCTGAATGTTAGTTGCACGGATAGGGAACTTGACTAATCCTTAGCAACAGTGGATTCCTTTTTAGCAATGCGCCTCACTATCTGTTCGGGCTATACGCATGTACTATTACGGTGAGGAGTTAAGGATCAGGAAGGTTAAATTTAAAGGGAATGTACCCGATTTCACGTAGAGGAAGAGTGGAAAGCCATTTAGGAAAAAAAACCTTCAGTTCACCTTACCGGGATTCAAACCCTGATCTCCCCATCATCGGAAGTCAAGTATATTGTGTGAGTGACGCGTTAGACTATGTGGCCACCGAAGCGGTTAGCGCCAGTGTTAGAGCCATCTCGACTACAGAGGGTTGTTTGTTTCTATGATTTAATATCTAGGTCACGCATTTCAACACAAACGTCAATGATCTATGTTGAAAGAATGATGATGGCTGTTAGAGGAAATGCACCCGCAGATGAAGAGTGGGAACCAGTCCCTGTAAATCACACTCTATACTCTTTCATTCTCTCTTAATGAACTGTAAAATGTTGCATTTGTTGGAGACGACACTATGAGCTTCAATATAATTGTAGAGAAGTAAAAAAGTGCAGTTGACCTAGTATTCTTGTCGACGTATTGCGACAGTAGTCCATCTAATGACTGCTGCACCGCTCAGACTTTCATGACTTTGTTAAAAATGTTGCTGTTCTAACCTCAGCTCTATATTAATGATATCATTACTATTATTATTTTCCCCACGTATCCCTACGTATATCAGTCTGCTCGAACCACACACATAACCACAGAGCACCTGTGAACAAAGCACTTTATAAAAAAACTTCTGGAAGGAAACACGAACCTACGACAGGATTTAAGCATCTTTTTAGCTATTTTTTGGCACAAAATATTTCTCCAGTATATACATAGGTTTAGTTTAATTTTCTAGTCATGGTAATGTTCCATATCTGACATGAGCATAATGGAATTTAATTGTTATCCTTAAGATTCAGAACGTCCGCGACAAAGATTCAAGAATGGTTGCAGAAAATGAAAGTAACCATATCCACGGGAGCACTATTTTGTGCCAAACAAATCTTGCAAAAATACTGGCCTTCAGTCGCATTTCCTCCCAAGACCAAATGATACAAACTTTTGGGGAAAAGAACACAAAAAGATAATTTGATTATGTTATCTGGGCCAATGCTATAGACAACCATCACGTATAAGTTTGGGATGGTAATTATTTAAATGATAGCTTTAGTTGATAGTGATGAGGAATAAACCATCTTGATTGTTTTCAACACAGCTCGTTGTTGTAAAACCATATTACAATGTAATCACTAAAAATGATGGAATCAGATTAATATTAGGAATGTTCTAAACTTCAAAATATTGAAGTTGAAGTTGAAGGTCAAATCTCCTTCGGATACAAACATAATATTCTTTGCAACTTTAAAACATTCCGAAGGAAGAAAACTTTGATATGTTGTATAGATATTTAAAATTTCTCACTAAATATAACATAATTGAACACTTAAGTCGCCCTCCTCAGTGACCGTGGGGTCTAACGCACCACTATCGCAGTAGATTAAAATGCAGATGATGGCGAGATCAGGATCGAATCTTGGTCAGGTGTACTGAGGGTGTTTTTCTAAAATGGTTTTCTACTCTCCCGCAACACAATTATGGCTACACTGTATTCATTTAAATATAACCTTTCTAATTCATAAAACCATTAACGCTATTAGTTAATAAGCGTATTCGAACGGGTAGTAAGACGTGGTGCTAAGAAAAAAAGCCAACCCAAATCAATCATGTTTATAACAGCCAACAAACGCTATCTCGACACCAACTGGTGATTAATTGACATATGTAGCAGGTAGAGATAATTTCAGATATTATTTCAGTATGAAATGTATTTTTTTTTAATTTATGTGGATCGTGCTCTTTATCTAGAGTATTGTTACCTCTGCATGTCATTCTAGAAGCCAGCAGATGTTCCTTAAAGTTTTTAGATTGATTTAAGAAGAGAAATCACGACCAATTTTCATGTGGGTGGAATACACAGCAGTTAAAACTTGATTATCCATTTTTTTAAATATAAATTACGTTATTTTTTTTCATATCTCCTAAACCAGGCAACGTAGGACAACGGTTTTGGTATCAATCAATGCGTTGCGTATAGCCCGAACGGGTAGTAAGACGCTGTGCTAATAATAATAATTATGACAATTGATAGGGGACCTATAATCGTACATCTTTATAATAAAAGCTTGATATTATTATTTTTATATCCTAATATAAAACAAAAATAATACTATGTTTCATCTATTGTCCGATTCTTACTCTTACACCTGCAGTCACAAAATGTTATCCTTCAGCTGATATTACGACGTAAGCATGAAGTTCAGTAGCTAGGTGTACCTGTAAAAAGTGTAAGATCAACTTTGAAGAGGGTTTAATTAATTCGAGACGCATTGGTTGATACCAAAACCGTTGTCCTGCGTTGCCTGGCTTAGCAGATAAATAAAAAACGTAATTTATATTTTTAAAATTGGATAGTTAAGTTTTGACCGATGTTTATTTCACCCACATGGAAATTGATCGTGATTTCGCTTCTTAAATCAATCTACAACCTTTAAGGAACATTTGTGCCAAGCTGCTTACTTCTAGAATGAAATGCAAGGTACACTAGCCCCATGGCTTCTTTGGTGCTGACTGACAGCTTTAAAAAGTTACCAGACCAAATTAAGTATCCCCACGCTGAACCAGATGATCTGCAAAAACATGTGTTTAGCAGCTGTCACTTTTGACAGTCAAAATTTAGGCATATACCAAATTATTGACTGTCAGAAGTCAGCTGTGAGCTGTTAGTCAGCACCAAAGAAGTCATGGGGCTACTGTACCCTCCATTTTGTGTACCTAGCCCTCGGACTAATAAATGTGTAAATGTGTGTAGTGCATTCGTATTTGAATGATTACTTGACATTTTCTGCGGTGACGATGGGGGACAAAGCGACTACTGTCCTATTATAACAGAAATAAGATTTGTGCACAGTGCCTATCAGTAAAGCCATTTTAAAGTGTCCAAAAAAGGCCTTTTCAATGCAGTTTTTATCCAAATATAATTTATGTTCAGTATTAGGAACTTTTATTAGCTCTTTATCCTCATTAATTTTTAATCAGAAATTATCTAATTACAATAGTGTTGGTGTAAATGTACGATTTATAGCCGACTGTATCACAGAGTTTATTGGCATGTGATGCACGCTCTTAATATAAACTTTTCATTGAACAGCGAATATTAAGGGGCTTAAATAAAACGAATGTTCTCAGCAATAAAACAAAACACTGGCTGAAGGAATAATCCAAACCACGTGTGGGCAGGTTCAGATAAATAATGGAGTCAACACGAAGCGTATAATTTGATCTGTCTCGTCCTTCATCCGATCCCTTACAAAATACCAATTACATTTCGAAAAATCGTATTTCTTTCCACCGATTCTAAACACAAATAATACATTCCCCCTTCCAACGCGTTTGGCTACTGAGAAAAAATATATATAGCTATGCATATTTAATACAAGTTCAACCCTTTCAATTTTCTGAATTATAATGACACACATTTGGCCTAATCAAATCAGCCGAAAGTGGCTTTCCATTTCTATAACAACTGGTCGGCTACCAGGTTGTTAACAACAACAAATATAACATTTTTAAACGTTTCGTTTAAGGAAATGACACAGTAAAGTTGGCACTACCTTGAATTAATTCTTGGGAAACTTTAGGATGGAATGTTGGTGTTTCCGTCTTCACGCGAGCTTTGAATTGAATCATCCATTGTTCCAAGCCGGTTGTAAATGTACGATCCTGTGACGCATCGATATAGAAAACATTCCGCAGTAAAATGTACATAATAAGTAGTTTATCTGATAGGTGGAAAAGTTATTAAATCGATTTTTACGTATTCATACGTCAATTCATGTGATCTGAAGCTGTCGCTTTTGATAGACGCTATCAATAAATAAAATAATATTTTCAATTTATTTTATTATTATTACTATTATTATTATTAGCACCGCGTCTTACTACCCGTTCGGGTTATATGCACTTACGCTAATGTGTAATGGTAGGGTGATTATGAGATGAAATGGAGGACCTACAGTTTAACGTGGAATCCGAACCACGGTGGAGGCCTGGCATTCCCCACATTCACAAGATGTCTTGTCAGAGGTGAAGGAAGGGTTTGGTAATCAGATAAATCTGTGCCGGGACCGAGGATTGAACCCCGGCCGCCAGTACAGAAGTCTAACACCTTACACCTAGACCGCCAGGTCACCAATTTATTATAGTTCTGGCCAACAGTCGTGAGGCCAATGACAGGCCAGCACTGAAAAGTACACAAGTACATACAAGCACATAAAATATATAATAAGAAAATAATAATAGAATATAGTTAAAAGTGATCATCAATGTTGACCGCAACAAAATATGTTTGTATTTTATAAAAGGCTCTTCCTATTAAATTTTGATCATATCAACCTTAGAGGGAGGGGGTGGGGGGGACTTTCCATGCCTGTAGACTAATGATCTCCAAAGGTGTAAGTTTTTTCTTGTGTTCGTTGGACGTGGGATGAATGATTGGCTACGTATTGGAACCGACAGTGCTCAAAGCAACCAGTGTTGGAAGCGACCACAAAAACTCTGAGTGACCTAGGTATGTGTCAAAAATAATAGCATGTAAACAAAATAATTAAAACGGTAGATAATATAACCCAACCTAACTAACCTAGCCTAACCTGACCTGACCTAACCTAACTGTTCAAACCTTACCTAAACAACCTAGCCTAACAAACCTAGCCTAACGAGACCTAGCATAATCTAACTAATCAAACATAACCTAACCAGACCTAGCATAACCTAACCTAAACCAACCTTACCTAACTAACCTAACAAACTTAAATCTAAGGAATTAGGTGAACCTGTAAGAAAACGGCGCAAGACCTAAATATAACTGGATAAAAGAAATTATAACATATTGTGGGATTTTGGAAAAGACAAAGGATTTGAAAATATGTCTTAATGCATTAAGCTACGTGAATAAATTAGATTAGAATTTTGTAAAGATGTATTATGAACATTGTACATTGTACTTATTGTACTGTACATCAAAATAAAAATAATTGACAGAGATTAAATATCTGCGACTAAATTCAGTAAAGCGATAGGTTAGATACTGTACGTAAAAGTAAAATGGCCCATAACATAATGTGGTCGCTGTCTGGTTCGATTCCAACCTGCATCTAAACGTATTACTTGTGAGTGAGTCGCCCATCCCTCGGGATCTGGAGTTCGATTCTCGGTGTGTTAGGGGAAGGGAGTATTTTATTTTTCCAGTTCTTTCTTCATGCTTCCTAGCTGGCACAAACTGTAGTCATATAAAATAATAGAACCTTAAACAGATAAACGGTACGCCATAATCTTACATAATTATTAATTGTCTGAAACAATATTTTCACAATAAATAGCCCTTGGAGTGAATTTTTATGGAAAGAAATTCTTCACAGTGTTATTTATAATGTCTATCACACCTCAAATATCAATTTAGATCAATAATGCTATAACCAATTTCAAATTATTATGATTTTCAAAACTTAGTCTGCATAAAACTAACCTTAATTTTAGAGTTATAATCAAAAACTATATTTGTCTTCAAGGTACATCAATATAACATTTAAATATCAAGTTCAAAATAAATCCATCATAAACGTCCAGTTGTGGCCCCAGTGACAGAGAGATAAGGTAAATTACACTTTTTTTAATCATTTATTTAGATCTTTTGATTGGAAGTCGAATACATATTTTCTGTACTAAATTAGTTCATAGCTATCCTCCTCATAAGTACATTTAGATGGTAATAGCTTATCACACAGCTACGAAATGTCAATTTCAAGCGGCGGCTTCGAACCCAGGATGGTGGTTAAAAGCAATCTCGACCCAAACAAGAAAAACAAGAGTAGTTCCTATAATTACGTAAATCTCACGGCTATGAAAAAGGCTCAATCATAAATTGAGTCTGAAATAGGGAAAGGGGACCCATCCACCACGAGTTCAAGATTAGAATACTAGCTCTGTATGAGACACAACGGCTGCAGCTCAGTCATCTTCCTCGCATCGCTTCTGTTCGTGTCGTCGCAAAGTTTTCTCATGAAAATTAAACTCTTCCAATCGAGTACGCGAGCATTTTCCAGCGTTTTACCTGCCCCTCCCCCCATCCACCCAATTGAAGAGGGGCCCGCGAGTCATAGAAGTTGTAGGATCTCGCCGCCAGGGGCGTGCGGTGTCAGTGGAACAATAGCGAGCAGCACGTACCGGGGACCCCATCAACATTTCAGTCAGGGTTGGTCCCTTGTGGCACTATAGGGGGAGGGGGGAGGCAGGTACACTCGCCGCAACAACATTTAATCTCTAGTACAGTCTCGACACCCTGACTCAGGGACACGGGCTCAACTCCTGGAATGACCAGACAAAATTACATTTAGTGGTACTTGGGCTTCCCCTTTTACAGTGATGAATTAACGGTAGGGGTACTGGGCGTTGTGTTTGTGATAGAGCTAGGCCAGTTTGTGAGTTGTGTGCTGATATAAGCAGTCAGTTTAGAAAGTGAACGCTGAATACCCCCGTCAATGTGGACGCGGATTAAATGTCAAGTTCATACAGACTGTTTACTGAAGACGGGGAAGGGAGGTCGAGGTTCGAATCTCGGCCTGGTGTACTGAGGGTGTCCACCCCCCCACCCCCTCCCACACACTTCCTCTAAACTCCGGGGGATGAGACGGGTCGTCACTATGGTCTAGAGGACTCTAGTTTGATAACCGGGGAGTTGACTAACAGAGCTATAATAACAACATTTGACAGTTAAGTCGCGTCATCCGTAGTTATCATTTTTTTTTTTGCGAGAGAGTGACAATTCCGATAAAACATTTAAAACGATATATTATCAGATTCCCCATGTTGACCCTAAGCATTGTGCTTTAATAAGTGGAGGATCGTCTTCTAGCTCAGTGGCATTTTGCTAATCAGTTCACGTTGGTTTAGCTTTGGCTGTAAGCTTATAATAATAATAATAATAATAATAATAATGTCTTAATACCTGTTCGGGTATGCTTAAGTACTAATTACTCACCCGCCTCGGTGGCGTAGTTGGCTAACGCGCTAGTCGTGTTGAGCTCGACTGCTGAGGACGGGGAGATCGAGGTTCGAATCTCGGTCGGGTGAAATGGGGGTGGTTTTTCCTAAATTGTTTTCCACTCTCCCTCCACGCAAATGCGGGTTCACTTCCTCTAATTCAACCTTCTCAACTCATAATCCATTAGAGTAATTAGTACTTAAAGCGTATAACCCGAACGGGTAGTAAGACGCGGTGCTAAATAATATATAAATACTAATTACTCGAATAGGTTAGGAATTGAAAAGGTTAAATATAGAGGAAGTGAACCCACACTCGTGGAGGAAGAATGGGAAAATCATTTAGGAAAAAACCTACCCCCATCTCACCCGACTGAGATTCGAACCTTGAACCCCCAGTCCTCGGCAGTCTAGCTCAACCCGAAACGCCACCGAGGTGGGTTATAAGCTTATAATATACTTTGTTTAGTGTATCACTGAGTATTAGATTATGTGTGACTAAACAAGTATCGGCCTACTTGAGGATTGTTCTCCTCAGTTCTTGCACACTACACACCAATCCTCTCTGCAACAGGCCCGAGAAGAAACAGAACTCCATCCTATCAAAACACGACGAGAGGGGTATACCGGTCCATCTGAAGGACAGATAAAAAGCGACCGAGGAGAGCTCGTCAAGAAACAATAGCGCGTCTGACAAATTATATCACTGCTTGGATCAAATGAGTGTGATGGATGAGACCGGGGACCATTGTCTGGGCTGTAAATTACCCCGTAGTCCGAGTCGAGCCGGCTTACCCTAGTCTACCTGACCGAGAGCGGCGTTTCTCTTACTGTTACCTCGAGTGTTCGGTGGTTAGGGACGGCGACATTTCGGAGGAAGAACACAGTTCGCTTGCGGATGGCTTTGAACAACACACCTTACTACCCATCCATGATAGCCGTATATTTACACATGCTGTGTAGAAATGAGGAAGGTAAAATTTAAAAGAAGTGTACTCACATTTGCGTGGGAAATGGAAGGAGAAAAAAAACCCTCCAGTGGATACTACCGGGATTTGAAATACGACCTTTCCATCACCAGCAATCCAGTCTATCACACATATGATGCCTTCAAGGTTATCACATCAACCTAATCAAGGATATGTGTCGAGTTATTTTGTTCCCTCGGACAGAAGATTGATGACTTTATAAATCTATAAAATATAAAGCTACTTTTCCGTCGACGGCAACAAAACAACCAAATATTATATGCCTTAAGAATTCAGTCGGTGAGTTAATTAGAAAGAATTAGAAATAAAGTTGGGTGGATGGGGGACGGGGGGGGGGGTAGGTTGCTGAGAAATTACCCTCGAGGCACAAAGGAACTCCATTATGAATTATAAAACACTTCTTGATGAACCCAGTCAGTGTTAGGCACTGTCCAATTTGACTCACCTCGCTGATAGGACATTTATAGTAAATTTTCATGGATCATAAAATATTTACCTTTCAAAAGTTCCAGCTCCCTCCGCGTTGCCTGATGATGACGTGATCACTGTAAGATAGTGACCGAACTTTAACCTTAGAAGCTGGTTCAAGTTTTATATCTTCTCTTCCTATTTTTAATACAACATTTTTCTTACAGTTATAAAACAAAATACTTGAAAAACTCCTCCAAATGTTTGTTTGGAGTTGCGAGTTCCAGTCTCCGGTCTGTCCCTTGCTCATGTATTTATGGTGGTGTTATAGCGAGGCCTGTTATGTGTGAAATCAACAGTTAATCACGCGACGAGTTTCTCTAACACCTGCAAGAGACAATGCCACCAGTTTTTACATGTGTGTGTGATTGTGTGCATGTTCACTGGAACTCCCAAATAGCTCACAGTCCATAAACTACCGCGGTCCGAGCTCGTGTCGTCCATTGACCGTGGGGGGGTGACTATTGTACTATTGTATGTGTGGCCCATGTTCTACTACTTTATCGACTGTCACCGCGACCAGTACAACGGGCCGCCATCTTAACCTGACTTTGGCCCTGAAGCAAAAACGGATCAAACTGTTTGTTTGCGATCAAGACGAGGAGTTTGTGAACTGGGTCAGGAACAAAACCACTAATGGAGGTTTGAAAACCCCGCAGTGGTGGACGAGAGGTCTGAGGCGTTAATCTCTCAATGCGCTTGCCCATCATCGTTGACGGGGAGGTCAAGGTTTGAATCCCGGCACAGTAAATTGAGGGGTGGTTTTCCACGTGTATATGTTTACCTCCTCTAAAAATACCTTATCCATCACGACCACTTAGATTAAACCGTTAGTAAACTTGGTGTTAAACAAAGCCAATTAATACAATACAATTAATTAATCAATCAATCCATCCACATAGCTATTTCCATTCATCGGACTATGTTTGGGAGTGTATTGTAAGCTACAAACCACTTTAACTCCCACACGTTTATTTGGTAATCGAACCCGGACTCCACTCAGAAAACTTTCAGACACATTGTTATCCTTCTCC
>CABFVX010006359.1:6388-40809 GCA_902151425.1 Timema shepardi
TATATATATATACAGGATAGGGCATAACGTGTTGAAATGATATTTAAACCTATAGCTTTATTATTTTAACTACTAAATGCTTAAAATCAAACTTAAAAATAACAACAAAAGATTGACAATTTTCTATATAACCTTGAATTATTCATTTTTTAAACACTCCCCTTAAGATGTCCATCATTATATCAAATAAATTGTTTTATACGCTCCTCGAAGCTTGACATGACTTTGGGCAACGTCTCTTGTTGAATTGCTTCAACTATCGCTATTGGGAAACCAAGAATCCCAGGAAATTGCAACCAACCCCCCTTCATTCCTGAAAAAGTGACAGTGTGTTGTGTTATTGGATCTTTCGACCCCCTTGGGGCCTTACATCTTCGAAGATGAGCCTCATAAGGCAGTAACAATAACATCTGATCTGTACCATCACATGCCGAAAACTTTTCGGACCCTTGAACTGCAATGTAAGGGAATGGATACCAACAACTTGTTTCTGCGAATTGATCAACAGCCCACTTTTTCCGAACATCAATAAGAGGTGCTTAGCAAAATGTTTCCTGTGCACCTCTTTTCACAATTTGGGGACATCACCTGTCCACCGCACTCATCAGAGGTAACAACTACGGACTTTTTTCTTGGAGGGCATGTTAATGAAACACACACAACTCGCCCAAGAAAAGTTATGATGGCAGTTGAAGCAATTCAACAAGAGACAAAGATAGGTAGAGTTTCGAGGAGTGCTTACAACAATATGAAATTGGTTGTGGATTGATACGTCTAATTTATTTATTTAAAGGTCGATCTTATCAATTTCGGAAGAATATCGCTATCGTGAGGTTAAATTTATTGACCAGATGAAAGTTATAGGCATCATTAATATTTTAAGCGTATGGCTGTGTTAGTTGATAGCTCATGATCTTAAGTGATAACTCATATGTAAGTGATGATATACGCACGTCCATCACACCCTCTGCCTTAACATAAGGGTGAATAACTACCCTAGGTCAAAGACAAAGTACACACGAGACCCACAGCCTCCAGGTTAAAATGTCTGCACGCAATGGAAGAGCTTGAGTGCGTACAGTCTTTAGTGACAACATTGCTATCAATCACTTTTTTAAAAACAGTTTGCTTAAAAGATAATTTCACTGGAGAACAGACAAAAATTGCCTCCTAGTGTCAAAAAGGTAGCTGCCTCACACCCCTTTCTATTAACCAACCCCCCCAAACAAACTTACTTAGATTGCAAATTACAAATAAAACGTAGAATACAATGGCCCTTTTTACTTTCTCGCTATCTTACAGGTATAGAAAGTATTGTAATTGTCAAACAAATCGAACTCGAGATTTTGATGAATCTCGACTTTTCATGACCCCCCTCGAATGCAAAAAAGTGGTTTTTGAACTTTCATCTGTCCGTCTGTCTGTCTATGCCTCCGACTAGAGCATAAACTGTTTTACCGATCAGGCTAAAACTTGGTATATAGGGTTTTCATAGGGTTGCCCCTAGGATTTTTTGAAATCGGATATCCAACCCTAAAATTTTTTTTATTAAAGGTCGAAAAAAGAAAAGATCGATTTTCTAAAAAAATTGTCACTAACGATTTTTATTAAATTTCATGTCTAAATATTTATAAATATTCCAAACAAAATGGCTACTCTCAATATTTCGGCAAAATGACTTTAAGGGATTCCGGTAAGATGCATAAATGCACATTTTTTTATCATGTCTCCGAAACTATTTGAGATATATACATATTTTCAATGATAAGTAATTTTATGATTTATAATACAAATATTTTGTTCCAAACATATTTTTATAAAACCGATAGTTTTCAAGCTATACGAAATATATATATATATATAAGCTTTTCGGACACTAAAGGTAGAGTATTGCGACCGTGAAAAAAAATCTAACCCGAAATGTTGATGGATGTCAACGTGTCATGACCCTCCGAACTCTAAAAAGTGATCTTTGCAATGCCGTCTGTCTTTGTGTCTTTTTAACCCCAAAATTAAGAGTAGTTTAGTTAAAAGCGAAAAGAGAAAAGCTCTAATTTCTCAAAATCGGCTCTAACGATTTTGATTAAAATTCATATTTAGGCGTTGATTAAGCTTATAAATACACTGGCTATTTTCATTTTCACATTAAAATTACTTTTAAGGTACTTTACAGAAGCGGAAATTTACGTATCTCTGCAACTATTTGAGATACTAAATAATTTATAATTGCAAAATTTTAGTACTATTAAAAATTAAAAAAAATATATTGAATATATTTTTATAAAACCAGCATTTTCTGATATATTGGCTAACATATTAATAAAATTTTGTGAGCTTTAGTAGAAAAGAAATACTATTTAAGTTTTAACGCAATAATTCTCCAATGCCATAGAGTAAGAAATAATTAAGTCGCTCAAAAAGTGTATGTGCTCTTTCTTTCAACCTCTTAAGGGAAATGTTTGTAAAGCAATTATCTCTCCCCATCATTTTATATTCAATAGTTAATATTTACCTATTTCATTGGTCAAAACTTATAAATGAGGAATTCAATAGCAATGCAATACCCATAAGATGTGCAACCCCTAATATAATGTCAAAAATTTTAAACCGGAAATCGACACTTTAATACGAAGTGTTGACCCTTGGGGGCCCAATATAAATAGTTTGACTTTCTCGCTACCTTACAGGTAGAGCAAGTATTGAGATCAGCAAAAAAATGAACTCGATATTTTGATGGATGTCGTCAACGTTTCATGATCCTCCGAACACTAAAAAGTGGCTTTTGCAATGCCGTCTGTCTGACTGTCCATCTATATGTCAGTCTATATCTCTAGCTAGAGCTTAAACTATTTTACTGATGGCTAAAACTTGGTATCTAGGGTTTTCATAGGAATATTTTGAATTGGATATCCAACCCTAAAATCAAGGCTAGTTTCCTTAAATGCAGAAAGAGTAAAAAATTGATATCACAATCAGCTCTAATGATTTTGATTAAATTTAATTTTTTAACTTCAATCAATATTGCAAACCAAATGGATACCCTCAATTTTTCGTCAAAATAACTTTAAGGAATCCGGTCTGATGTGTAGATTCCAATTTTTAATTTTATCTCCGTAAGTCTTTGAGATATGAAATTACTTATCACTGCATAGATGTAGATCTATTTATAATAAATATCATTTACTTGAAATATATTTTTATAAAACCAATAGTATTCAAGCTATACATATATATATATATATATTTTAAACTTTTCCAACACTTTTAAGCTAAGTATTACGACCATCAGAATAATTTAGTCCAATATGTTGATGGATATCGACGTTTCATGACCCCCCAAACCCTAAAAAGTTGTTTTTGCAACGCCACCGTCTGTCAGTGTGTCTGTTTAACCATAAAATTAAGAGCAGTTTATTAAAGGGTGAAAAGATAAAAATTATATTTTCTCAAAATCGGCTGTAACGATTTTGATTAAAATTCGTATCTAGGCGTTGATTAAGATTATAAACAAAATGGCTTTTGTTTCATTTTCCCATGAAAATGACTTTTAGTGTTCCTTACAGAAACATTTTTTTTATATCTCCCTACATTAGATACTAAATAACTTATTATTGTAAAATGTTAGTACTATTAAAAAGACGCTTTTATTTGAAATATATTTTTATAAAACCAAGAATTTTGGAGATACTGGCCAATATATTAATACAATTTTGTGAACTCTAGTTGTGAATAAATACTACTTAAGTTTAAACGCAATAATTCTCTAGTACCATAGACTAAAGTAAGCAAATAAGTAAGTCTTTCAAGAAGTTGATATTGTTTTTCCTTTAACTTCTTAGTGGAAATGATTGTACAGCACAAGGGAGCATCTAGGATTTTTGTGAGGGGGTGTAGAGGGACGCAGGTGCTCCCATCGGGATCGGGTCGGGGAGAGGAAATGGGAGGCACCTCAAGAAATTTTGACATAAAAATATTTCAAAATTTGAAATTATATTTTTAAGTCATTTTTCAGAGTGGCGCTAAACTTGAGAATAATCCTCTAATGAAGGGTATAACTCGAAATTTGCGATTAGGATTGAAATTTATTATCAAAAAAATAAGAATATCAACAAATAGTGAGTATTAAGAGGGAAATCAGTTTAAATATTATAACAATTATTATATAACCAGTTTTTATTTATTCGATAAATTGGACAAAATAGATGGAATTATTCAGATTTCCAACAATCGAACTTTAGCTCCAATCTATAGTAGAGCTAGTTATTTTTCATTATAAATAGAAATTTCACCACTAAGCCATACTAAATCGTTATGTGTGTGGTATTGTGCAAAGATTTTGTTTAAAGCAGGTGTTTGAAAAAAAATAATTTAAAGATCTCTATTTATTACTAATCATTGAAATAGTAATAATAAAAATGATAAAATAAATTTAAACCTAAACAAGGTTAAAGGTGCGCAACTGAAATTTGGGTAGTATCTTTAATGCCTATTTTCACCACTTTAATACTTAAAGTGATTGTCTTATGTATTTATAATAACTACCGTATATTAATCATTTAATAATATTACCAATAACAATTTAAAAAATTAAATCTGGTTAGTGAGATAGTATTTCGTGACAATAAAACTAGTAGTGACTTTAATATTGATTTAATTGCTATAATTTCTTGAAGGGGGGCAAGCGCTCACCATGCCCCCGTTCTGGATCTGCCCCTGGTACAGCAATGATCTATATCTTTATCATTTTAGACTCAATAGTCAATAACTACCTATTTTATTGGTAAAAATTTATAAAAGAAAAATTTAGTAACAATGCGATAACCATAAGATGTGCATCCCCTAATAAAATGGCGAAAAGCTTACCCGGAATTCTAAATTTTAATAAGAAATGTTGGCCCTTGTGGACCCAATATTGATATTTTTTATTGGTCCAAATATAAAAATGAAGGCATTGAGTTTTAAAAATAGAATTATAAAATTTAAAACCGGTAGCCATAAAAAGTATAATTTGAGTGTCTGAAGTATACCTTGTCTGTTCCCTGGGAAAAAGACGACTCCTGGGTAGCTCAGAGATTAGAGATTAGAGCATTGGCGTACTAAGCCAAATGTGATAGGTTCAATTTCTGTGTACAGGTGTCATTTTTCATGTTAAAGCAAATAAAGTGAAAATGTTTATTGCTCACTAAACTTTTAAGAGACGTTAACATTGGCCAAACACCACGAGAAAACTTTCTGGTCATGAGAGAAACAAGATCTACTCATATATATTATTTGATAAGACATTTTTTGCTAGAAGATATACAAGAGTGTATTTCAAGAAATAATGAAATATATATATATATGCAAAATTTAAGTGTGAGATTTTCTATGCTATTATTTCAGGTTCATTTTTATGATTACGATGTACTGAAATCAAATCATATCGGGGGCAGGCTTACTTGCATAGTTTAATACAGGAAATTTATCTACTATAAGCAATTTTGTATCATTATATATTTTAATGCCTAAAATTACTAATCATTTGAGTTTTTTAAATTTTAACTATTTTTATAGGACTTTGAAATTTTCTGAAATCATTATTAAGGTAATGGATAGCTTTTTTTTTAAATAAATACTTAGGTGTAACGCTCTCTCCTTAGTTGTCTTTATTCTCTCTTAGACATGGTTAAGTTGTTTAATGCAATCTATGAAGCCATGCTAAACTAGATTGTCAATAAGCCTAATAACGGATCCCTGAGTGCATTTGCCATATTGAATGTAGCTCAATGCTGACCAATCTTCCTTCAGAGTGGAGGTTTGCCAATTATTCATTTTTGAAGGATCTACTCCTAGTTAATTGGTCAAGAAGACATAGAAATTAGGTCATCAAAACAGTTACAACCGGTTCATTAGTGGTAAGATATATTATCGCAAAAACTTGTATGGCAGGGAAACAGAAGGAGAAAAATGCATAAATCACCTAACCTCACAGGAGAGTGTGGGGAATTTATGTCAGAAATAAAGTTAGTGTTTTATAAATGGTAATATTACCTCAAAAACTTGTTTTGTAGGGGAACAATGTGAAATTACCACAAAAACTGCTGTGGCTGAAAAATAAAAGGAACAAAATGGGAATAAATTGCGTAAAATTACAAGGAAATGCGGGAGTACCATTATGGGTTCTGGGTGTTGGGCTACAATCTTGATTTTTGGCAGCAATCTTGAATTTTAACATCACCCTGTAAGGTTTTTGGGAGCCATCTTAAATTTCCAACCTGTTCAGGCGTGTCCAATCATGTCTAGACAGGATTTCCACATCATGCCCTAAGGTTTTTCGGCGGCTATCTTGGACTTACAGTTTATAAAGACGAGTTCAGATCCGTTAGAACATGTATTAACAAGTCAGGACATGATGAAGCCTGCCCAAACCCGGAAGAACTTGTACAAACTTGCAAGAATCTGTCTGAACCGACATGCGCACTTCAACACATGGTCTAGAACCAACCTTTCTACACTATTGTCTGCTTAACCTGGGAACACTCATTGACACGACACCGATTAGAGTTTGGCTATCTAGGCCACGAAATATATTCAAACCCTTAATTCCCTAATCCCCAAATAATTGTTCTTGATCCTTCCCTTACTCTCATTGTGGAGGATTAGTGCTATTCTTAAGGAAGAAAGGTAGCCAACTCTGCCTTTTATAATTAAATTGTAAATATAAATAATTAAATGTATTTAGTTACAGTTAACAAATAAATAATGTTAAATTAGTATAAATAATTATTGCGATTCAAAAAAATTAATAATTTCCAGTGGCGGTTGGTGATGGCGGATGGCTATGTGGGTTGGAGAAAGTTAGCCAGCTCCAGTGAGGAGGATCACTCTTAACCTTATAAGGAAGGTGAACCTCCTCATGATCCTCCCCCACAGTGAGATAGATCTATGTTAATCTCATGGGGGGAAAGTGGACCAAAATACTTATTTTAACCACCACCTAGGTTCGATGCTAGAAAAACTGCAGTTCTCATAAAACATAAGCTAATATTTTGTAATACAATATTTTCAACGCTGTTTAGTTGTTTATATACTTTTTAATGTTTAGTATAAAGCGAGTAGGACAATTGATACTCACATATTCATACACTCATAAAGTATTGTAATATTTAAATAAAAAATAGGTAAATAATCAATACTGGTTTTGATGTACCAACAGACCACTATGCGATGAAGCACAAAAGTGATAGAGTAGAATATTTCTCACGCTTCAAATGACTATCGGAAGGTAAAAAAAAGAGAACAGAAATATTGTAAAAGATAGAAAGGATTGGTGTCCCTACCTAGGCTCTCTCTAGCTTGCACTTTTCTTGAGTGAGTCACTAGTTTCAGTAATCCAACCCTGTCTCGGCAGGGCGGACATACTGTAATTTGCTAGTCGGTGTTAGGATCAATTAAAGGAGGAAGAATGGAGGCAGTATAGAGGAAGATGGAGGCATTTTACTAAACTTACCCGGCAAAAGGCTAGAAACAGTTGTTGATGATGATAATGATATGATGTTTCTATAATCAGTGGAATCAAAACTATAAATTTCATAAAATAGATACTTAATCTCTATCTTAGCAACAATTAATTCAGTTCCATTAATACAATTAACGAGTATAGCTATATATAAAAAACCAAAATGAGATAAAAAGAAAAGTATTTATATATAATTTAAAATTATGTAATTTTACCACTTTTAAACTGCTCGTACATGTATTTAACATATTATAAATATGTCTTTGTGTACAAATAATATGAATGTATACTGTATAGTAATACGAAATTTCAGCCCCGTACATTCATTGCTTTGCCTTAACAGAGGTATGCAAAGATAGTAGAATATCAAATTAGACCCCTTATAACTTGTGAATTGTAATGATTGGAAATAATTGAATAATTATTTATAGCTTAATATTATACACTTGTTAAAAGTATGCAATAAAACTCTTCTAGTTGAAAGACCTTAAATGTATCTTTCGTTTTCATAAGCCTTTGTCAAAATGGCTTTAATGGAAACACCTACTAGGCCCTATATTATTAATTTTGAGAAATAAGGTTTTTATTTAAGTTAAATATGACTTATTCATAGTACCTTATGAAAAGTGATAATCTTTTTTAACTGTATTCTTGGACTTATATATTCCTCGTTTGTAATGTTATCTGTAAGATGACTGCTACTCACTTATATAAAGTAACGGGATAGACACGCTGTTTTGGGACTCATAAAAATATTGTGTATAGTCATATTCATATAATTTTCTATTCACTTAGAACTAGTGAATTATTGTTGTAACCATGGTTTCGGAACTTGTTATATACAAAATTTTCAAAACTGGTAGAGTTTCTTCATATAGCCAATATTTGTTTGTGTTAAATTTTAATTACTACAATCACAGAACAATAATTTTGTGTTAACATCACTCTAGAGTGTTTTTCTTTTCTTAAATAAATTAATCTTTTATTTTACATTTTGTGTTTTTATACTGATTTCTAGTTTTTAATTTGCAATACTTAGCTAACCTAATAACATTAACCGATTTATCAATGTTTAAGAATTTATGTTGGTTAATGTTTTGGGATTAATTTAAATATTCCTATTTAAAGATAGGATCTTGAACTTGTGCGAACATTTAGAAGCGAATAGCAGTTAATGATCTTGCAAACACATGGTAAAACAAAGTTATAATAATATATCAAAGATGAAATAGATGTCTAAACTAGGCCTACTATTATTAATTATGTTAATTCTATATTCCAAGTCGACCTTCTCTAGTAGATAAACCTGACTGCAATAATTTTGAACCCATCAAAACACACAAATATGAAAAATCATAAAATATAATGTCATGTCTACAATAAAGTTATGTTTAGTACAATGTAGGTGGGCTATATGGTTGAAATAGTGACTTACCTAAATGTGATGGAAGAACAGCTAGCCTAACTTCTGTAATAGTCACAAAATTAGTGTCATTCTTACTGCGCACCGCACATGACCAGACCCCTTGTTGGCCACTCAGAATTTTTTTAAACCTAACACTGCAATCATGATGATCATCTCCAAATGAGTGGAAACTCTTCACATATACTTTCTCTTCGTCGTATAAGTCTTTCCAAGACCACTGACATTCTTCCACTTGTATTGAAGATTTACAGCTTAAAAGCACCTCTGATCCCTTCTCGACAATCATATCTCTAGAAGGACTTGTTGAAGAACTATGGAGTTCTTCTCCTGTAAAATAAAAAAAATAATATTTAGTAACACTCACATGAAAGCTACTTGCAATGTTAGTAAAGCATCAATGGCTCTGTATGAAATTATTTGAAATAATATTTTAATTTGGATAGTCAATATAATGTTCATACCATCTCAAGATAAATTGATTGAATACGAATGGCATATTAACAATTTTTAAACAAAAGAAAGAAAGTGTGTTTTAGAATGTTTAAACTGTTAAGTGACACAGTGAATAAGTCCCATAAAAACTTTAAAGGATGAAAGTCGTACTTGTCTCCTCGAACATTCCTTTTGCATGGAAAGGGAAGTAAGGTATGCTGCCGGCCAGCCAGGATAGGATTCCTTGGAGCATATGGGGAACATCTGTATGGAAAAGACTACAACTTTTTTTTAATAAAATGAAAATGGTGTTTGGACATTGGAATCTAATCTGGGACCTATGGATCACCTTTCCAATTCTCTAACACTGATTTATTATATATATGAGTATTTGTAATTTCATAGGATAAAGTGGCGAAGTGGAATCTACACAGAAAAAGAAACTAAAAGTATCATAACAACATAATCTCAGGACCACTCCTTATCTAAATATGGCAACATTGCGGGATAGCATTACACTTGAGTAATTCTGAGTGCTGGAGACATGGAACGTCACACTCAGTTACTTGCTGGGATTGAAAGTGACCGGTAAGATAGGGGACCAATACACACACGAGGAATTGACCGATTTGATTCCTATTTACGGCGAGGAACGGCGGAATTCCCTGCTCGTACGTGTACTGCAGATCCTACGACACCCAAACACAATGATATTTGTGGCAGTGAATAGTCGCTTAAGAGAAACCGGTCGCCTTGTACCTGTGATGATCAACGCTGGTAGGCTACAAAATCTCAGGATCGTTGCAGTGGAAAAGGCAATTCTGCATTATACGGAACGCTCACCGGACTCAAGTACATGGCTATTAGCTACACGTCATCACTTGTCACAGATGTTCATGTGGAGAATAGTACACGACCAATTACTGTACCCTTCAATTTGCAACCTGTACAGGAGTTCAGTAAATCTCTCAACTTCGAACGCCGTAAGACATTCTGTGAGGGGATGCTGTGCTACCACGCCACAGATCCACAATTTTTCAGCAGAGTAATAGCAATGGATGAAGAAATATTGACCAGAAATAACAGTATTCTACTCCACAACCAGCACATTTGGTCCAACAAAAATTTGAAAAATTCTTTGTTTTACAATGTTATGAAATATTATGAGAATGTTAAGAATTATTATTACTATTTAATCCATATGATTTTTTTTTTCAATATAAAATTTTTTGAAAAACACTGCTCGTTAAATTGGCAGAAACAACTAGATATTCTAATCTTTAATGTAAATCCATTTCTCATCATCATCATCATCAACTGTGGCCTGGTCAGTTTAGTAAAATGCCTCCATTTTCCTCTATTCGTCAACAACTCTTCCTCCTCTAATTTCTTCCATTATTTTCCTATCACTTGAACACCTTCTGTTATCTGCTCTTCCCATCAATTACTTGGCCCCCTTTGTGGTATTTTTCCTAAATACTTTATTTCTAACATTTTCTTAACATTCCTATCTTTTTCCAACCTCATTACATGCCCAAATCATCTCAGCCCTGCTTACTCTACTATCTCATATACTCCCTGTACCCTCACTCTTTTCCGGATAACTTCATTCCTAATCTTGTTTCTCCTCATGACAGATCGAGTATGGGTTTGTTTCGGCCACCAGCTTACTAAGTATGTCGTGGTAAGGCCCTTTCTCTTACGTGCACATTTTAATTTATTCAAGTATTATTTCGGACCACACCAGGACAGTGTTTTTTTTTAATATATTGGCAGTATCACCTCAGTGGTGGAATTTCGTATATATTTTTTATATTTCAGTCATCACATACTGGAACTTTAATTTGCATTTTAATTATTACTATACTGATTAGGTTCAGTTTTTATTAAATACGCTTAACATTTCTAATGATTTAGCCATCTACAAACGAACACCATTTGTCATTTTTAATTTCATTCAATGCAATAAATATTTTGAAGAAATTAAGTTTATATATAAGACTTACACGGCAAGGAAATATTGTAGCTAGCTTGAGTGATTAACAAAATTTTACATGACACATAATTTATAAAAAGAAATATGTACTTACTATATATATATATATATTTCAATTGTGGCACAGAGTTCAAAATTTCATATAGGTAGGTACGGTATTTGCACTATGAAAGAAAATGTGAAACTGAATGTAGAAGAAACTTTCTACCTACGAACACAAACAGCAAATTCCCATATAAATCACAAAAATAGAGAGTACAAAAGATTATGGGAAAGATTAACATATGTAAAATATTTATTTTGAAGTCATTGTCTTGTTATACTAATCGTCTTCTCTGTTTTGAAGCAAATTCTTGGAAAACCTAGTGTAGTACAAAATAAAATAACCTATAAATTAGCATAGTAGGATCTGGGTTCGTTCAAACTAGAATACAGATATTTTTGGAAAACGATAGGAAGAACGAAAAAGTAGCGTTCTATTATGCAGGTGGAAGTCTTTAAGAATGAGGTTTACTTGCAAATAACTTTAAAATGACCTTCAAATTTAAAGGCAACTCGTAACTGGTGGTTAGGTAGTTAATTCCTTGAAAGGTCTCAGCCCTTCCCCCCCCCCGCCCCCCTTTGGTTGTGTACAACCGAGAAGAAAAAAAATGAGTTGGATGGGGATGTGCAACTTTGGAAATGAGCTACAGCTTATCACTTTCTCGGAAATACCTGAACTCTCTTTCCTTTTTCTTGAGGATAGTAATTCTACATAATTGTTAACTTCCCGTAAAAGAAAAGAGTAATATTTACTTTTTATATTCATTTGGATCAATTTCTCCAAATGTAATCCAAAGTTAAAATAATGTGAAGACTAATGGCAATAGGTAGGTAACAAAAAAATAGAAACAATTTGGTGGTGGTTACGGATCTAGTAAAGAATTATTCACTAAAGTGTTGAATTTAATGTAACAAACATGAATAATATGTTTTTATTTTATAAATTTTTCCATACATTTAAATTGCTTAACATAACTAACTACAAACACACGAGTTTGTTTAGAAAGTACAAATAATTCTATACACCTATTAAGGTAGCTTATTAATCATAATTCATTATAAATGTTGATTTTATGTTTGATATTTAAGGTGATGACAAGTTTACTTTGATATGTCTACTGTCCAGTTTGATGGTTTACCAAAAGTAAAATCTTGCTAAAATTGAATGAACAACAGTATTTGTGTGTTTTTCTTCCATATTTGTACTCAGGATTTTAACCTTTTTGAACTCAAAATGTCCATAAAACCTAACGGTTATATTTTAATATTCATTGCACACAATTTTTTTAACAAATAATTGGGGCCTATAAACAAGTACATTTTTTATATGGCATGAGGTTATGGTTTGAATTTCAGATAGTGTGTTTCCTAAATTGTTTCCCACTTAATCTCCACGAAAATGTGGTTACATTTAATTTAAATTCCATCTTTATCTCCAGCTACTCAATAAGCGTTTGTAAATGCGGCTAACCCAATTGAGTAATAAGACTTGGCTGGAAAAATCGTATAAGGGACCTATTATGTAGGCCTATATTGATGCGCAAATCTAAAAGTTTATGAAACAAAGTTTTGTGTCAGTCACATTAAATATGTAATAAAATGTTAAAGTTCTTGAGATTATTTATTCAGTCAATAAGAGCCACAAATAAAAATCAATCATTTTATGAATATAACTTATAAGGCTAACTCCGAGTACTCCGAATTTCCTTTGGATAGTTATGATGATTCATTTTTACGGAACTTGCTATTTTGTGTCCCGGTTTCACAGAAACTATGGCTAAAATAGATCGCAAGAAGTGAAATCAAACAAATAGCTATTTTGTGTTAGGACACATGATTCGTAGATTTTTCTAGCTTAAAACATATTTACATTTTTAGTTTAGAATCTTTTAAATTATATAATTTGCTAATATTTCTTTGAAAATATTACAAAAAATTCGTTCTTATTAACATTACTAATTTTTAAGCTAGTAATAATTAATTAAATTAATACTTGAAAAATACTTTATTAAAACTAATGTTGCACTGTAAAATTGTGGAGTTACCCCCCTCTCCCCAATATTGCAATGAGTGGTTCGAGTTTCGTTTAGATATTGTTATAATTTAATATTATAGTAACGTAATTTATGGCCCAAATAATACGTCTCCCAGGAATTATTTACTATACTATTATTATCTAGTTAAAACATACACCCTTTCCCCCTAAGAAACAACTATAGGCCTACAACTTAATGTAAAACCCTCGAAAAATATCCATTTTAAACAGAATGGTCAAAACTATTTTTTTAATTAACATTTTAAAAATCAGCTGTCAGTAAACTAGCCTAATTTGGGGGCTTAAATCAAAATTTAAAAAACGTGTCAAGGTTTAACCATCATATAATATAATATCAAAATAATAAAGTTTGAAAGAAATTCATCAAATTGTTTTCTCTTGAGCACAAGGGACATAGAGACAGACAAGGGGTCAGATACAAATACAAAACCCACCGGTTTTTTTTTCGAGGGCACATAAAACGCAAAGATTAAACATAATCTCGAGGTTGAAAATGTTCACGATCCCAAATTAAAAATTGTTTTCTTTGGTGACAAATACATCTATATTTCCAAATATTTTAGGAATGTTTACCTTAGTTTGGTTAGTAGTTCAAAGAAGGGAAACAAAATCCTTAAAATTAGTATAAAAACAACTTTTTTTACTTTTATGACATAAATATGCCTAACTAAAATTACTTTTTTTTTGCACAGGGCCCTTTTTTAACCGAAAATGGCCGTATGAATGAATATCAACAACCAAATATATCCGAAAGAGTGGCTATAATCGTGCCAAGTTTGGTTACGACAAACAAATTTACTCAAATGTAATTATAAAATACACATCCGCGATTGTGTCTTTAATTGTTTACCTTTCTATTATACAGTAAAACTCCTATGGATATATATATATTTATACATATACACATATATTTATACATATATACATATATTTATACATATATACATAATATATAACAATATATATAATTTATATTCATATGCATATATCATGTAGAGCATAGTTTTTGGAGTAATACACATGTGAATCTGTTGTCAAGTAGTAAGTAGACCTTATTTTAGGTTAAAACACATGTGAATTCAAGATCATGTACTGTTAAATTATGCACTCCTTCTACATAAAAATTAAAATAAAGGTACATATAGACCCACTTAAAATGTGACAGTTATTGTAATACTCGTACATTTGATAAGAATGTCCCATTAATTCAAGAAACAATACATAATATTGAATTATTTCTATATAATATGATTTTAATTTATGATTATAATGGGATTGTAGCTGTAAAGGTAATCTCCTAAAAACATTTATGTAAAAAACTTGCCAAGTTTTAAACTAAAAAAATTATCTTTCAGCCTCGGAAAGAAGTTATATCTAATAGAGTGCCAAGTTCAACCTGCAATGGCTTTCAAAATAACTTTTCACTTCTTTTTTTTACATTCTTCTTTTGCAACAGTTTCAATTATTTAGTTTCATACATATTATCATATATGGGCAAACATACATGAAAGAATCCGGTATGCCATTCTATCTAAGTGTGCAACTGGACAAGAAGTGACAATTTCTTTTGAAATATATTGTAAGTTGAACTTGGCACGCTTTAGAGCTCACTTCTTTTCGAAGCTGAATAAGATTTTTTTGTAGTGTAGAACTTGGTAGCCTACGTTTTTTACATAAATGTTTTGGTGATTTATCAATACTTTTTTTGAAGTTTATGTGTAAGAATACGTTTATTTAAGTAGGTACTGTACCTGCCTACCATCAGGAAACATGTGCTAAAATCTTATTAAAAGTCGTGTGGTGCAACAAATAGAGAGATGGGAGAGTTCTATTAAAATTTAAATGGATACGAGGAAAACATTTGATATATTTTGGAAACATGTTGGCAACTTGATATTACAAGTAATTCTGCTATGCCAATTTTTATTTTCATTTTCAATTCTATATTGATTGGATCCAGTAACCTTCCATTCCAGCTTCCCACCCCACCCCTACATGTTGGGGCATCATGTTGAAAAGTTGAGATTTCGTATTTTACCCTAGGTCTGTATCCAAACTTCTACATATATGCCCATTTTAAACGTTCTAATTTGCATTGTTCAATTAACATCCGCCCTCCCACCAATTTTGGGAAACCATATTGAAAAATTGAGATTTCATATTTTACCCTAGGTCTAGGTCTAGGTCCTGTGGTCGGGTATTGTTGCATTGCAGGTTTATTTATATTTAAATTAAAGTGTAGGTTCCTTCAACTTCTGTATTGAGCACTAAGGTGTGAAGCCATTTGTTGAATGTGTGGTAAAGTTTTTACCGTCTTCGAATTGCGTAGAATACTATTATCCATCTGATCAGCTCTTTGTTGTGGAGTCTTTGTTACCATCAACAGTTTCTCATTGGAGGATGGTATTGGGGTCTCTAAGGACTACATTTTCACTCTCCCCCAGTTTAGAACACCTCACGATTTTGCCTGGTTTTGGTGTAGATATTGGGCTGGTTGCTGTACCCGTTTCATGGTTTGATCCTTGTCGCCATGAACTTTTTCGCATTTTTGATGTCGCTATAAAATTGTATTCAGTTTTTATCCTGTTCTCTCATCTGGTGATTTAACTGTGGTCATCAGATCATGAATCCCCTTGCATTTTCTTCTGAGAAGTTGATATTTCCCTAGAAATTCCCTTCATAGGTGTCACCAATAAATACATTCATATTGTAGTGTTGGCAGCTTGTAACACATCCTGTGTTTTTCCTTGAGTAGTTTGTATGATAGTATTATTTGAATTTGCCAAACCTGCAATAATATCTTCATCTAGTAATTTCTCGCAATATATTAGACTGCCAATAATGGGAAGATAATGGTTTGATCCCGGTTGGGTGTACTAAGGGTGATTTTTCCTAAATTGTTTTCCAATCTCCTCTACGTAAATGTGGTTACACTTCCTCTAAATTCAAACCTTTTGATTCCTTAAACATTAGAGCAATTAGTGCATATAGTGTATAACCCGAACGAGTGGTAAAACACGGTGCAAAAATAAATTTAAAAAATAGCAAGTGGTGCATAATGCATACATTTATATTAATTTTACTTTAACTTTACATGTATTATGCACGGACTTAAGGAAAAACACCCTTGGATTTTAGTTAAAATGAGTTAAAAAGGCTCTAGCCAATTAAAGGTCACTATACACAGATGACTGAAATTAAATTGTGCTATTGTTTGAAATGCCTTGTGGTAGCCATACTTGTGTTACTAACTAGTTTTATTCGAGTTACAGAGATAAGGCCTTCCAAGGTTCTGCTGGAATTGTTAATACTCCTACTTGATACACCCCTGCCTGTGTACCAGTAGTGTCAAGAGATGCAACAGGGGTGTATCAAATAGGGCTATTAATAATTCCAGCAGAAACCTAGAAGGACTTATTTTAGGAGACATAAAACATTGGACGTATGTTCATAAATACTGTTTGTGTTATAATGAATTGTGAACTGTATGTTATGCATTAGTCGCTATTATATATGAATATATTTAAACTTATCTTAAACAATGCCAACCTCTACGTGGGAATCGAGCCTGGTACCTTCAGCGTTGTGTGCCAATACTATACCACTGAGCAATCCCGATTCGCACCGTGGTCCTGGACACGAGACAAATCAGGATGACTCATTGGTAGAGCATTTTATAGCATAGTCAAAGGACCCGAGCTCAATTCCCATGTCTAAGTAATTATTGTTCGCTTAATGTAAAGGTATAGGTGTGTGTGGATTTATTTTGAAAATTAATACATTAACGTTTTAACTTATAGTTTTTGGGATCCTCACAAAAATATTAGCATCGGTTGTATCCTGCATGAAGTCTGACATTTTTTCTTGCAACCCATATAAACTTGCAAGTCTAACTGAAGAGTGAAAACCGTCTGGCCAGAAGATCTAGCTTGCCTCAAAGACTCAGCTGTGCCAGTCATCAAATTCTCGCATTTCAAGAAATGTGGGAGAAGAACTTTTAGATCACTATCGCTACATAATAAAATAAATTATAATTCTTGGGGAAAAAAAGAGAGAGCGAGAGAGAGAGCGAGAGAGAGAGAGAGAGCGAGAGAGAGCGAGAGAGAGAGCGAGAGAGAGAGCGAGAGAGAGCACGAGAGAGAGCGAGAGAGCGAGAATAATAAGTGCTTCTTTCTCTCTGTATTCGTACGTTACACCACCTTCGTATGATTTTGCTTTTCCTTCTCTTTCTACTTGTTCAATCCATCTCTCTCATACCTGGATGCCTCTTTCTTTCTTTCTTTCTCTCTCTCTCTCTCTCTCTCACACCTCATGCATCCTGTCTCTACTTTTCCAGAAAACAAGGAATATATATATATTTGAATGGCTAGTCAATGCTTTGAATTAAAAAAACTTCTCCAGCTACGGTTGTAAATATAGACTAACTTGAACTAAGTGTATATAAACAATAAAATTCGTGATCTAATTATTATTATAATTACCATAATGTCATTAACAAGTCCATTATTTTGCTTTTTACTACGCTTATAAAGAAAATAAATCGTTTTTTAAAATTAGCTTTTTACAATTTCTGAATTTCTTTTCTTCCATCTGACATTTAACAGTTTTACTGAATCTTTGTCTTAAAGGTTATATTAAAAAAGCCAATTATTATAAATTTTACGAGTATATATTTAAATATTTTCAAATTTTAATTTGAAAAATTTAATAACAACGTGTTTGATTCTCTATAAATAAATGTTTTTTGCTTACAAATCTACATACGTATTTAAACATGGTGTATCATTATTAGTGCACTACTTTAGCATATTTCATTCAATGCCACTATACAAACATTGCTGGCAGTTACTAGGTTAAGGCAACTTGCAAATCTTATAAAGATTACACTTTTATTTAAAGGTAGAACATTGTGACTCAAAAGATAATAAGTCCTTTTCGTCTTCTCAAAACACTCACTAATACGCAGTAGCTTAGAGCGGCAACAATGAATGGTAGCGAATCAGAACAGGGACATGTGCAAAAGCTTTGCAGTGATATGATATAAAGGGGGTGGATGGAAACGATAGGAATATAAATGCAAAGCATCTTGAAATAGCAAATAAGAAGAGCCAATGAAATCAACAGTGACGTTTGCGGGTCATTTACTTGTAGTAACAGAGAGTAAGGGTAGAAAATGTAATCAGCAGAGGCACTTTTAGTAGCTTGTGGACACATTTTATTAAAGGGATTGAATGCATTAGCAGATATACTACTTGTAGCAGGTTTTAAGAACATCAACTATGGGGCAAGGGCACTTCGATTAGCTTATAAGAAAAGTAATTGAGGGCTGTGAATTAAACCAGCAGCGACGTTATAAGAACAATAAGCAAGGCATGCAATTTAAAGTTGTAGTGTCATGGGCAGTAGCTTGAAGGAAGAGCAAGTGAGGAGAGCTATTGGGAGCAGTAAAGCTATGTGCAGTATATTGGTAGGAAGAACAAGTGAGGAGAGCTATTGGGAGCAGTGAAGATATGTGCAGTATCTGTAAGAAGAGCTAGTGAGGAGAGCTATTGGGAGCAGTAAAGATATGTGCAGTATATTGGTAGGAAGAGCAAGTGAGGAGAGCTATTGGAAGCAGTGAAGATATGTGCAGTATCTGTAAGAAGAGCTAGTGAGGAGAGCTATTGGGAGCAGTAAAGATACGTGCAGTATCTGTAAGAAGAGCTAGTGAGGAGAGCTATTGGGAGCAGTAAAGACATATGCTGTTGTATAAAGTAGAGCAAATTGAAAGAGTTGGTCCATGTGCTAAAAAACTAATATTAAAACAAAGTTAAGGTGAAGATGGGAACTTCAACTTGACCTTCCACTTGGTTCCCACGAAGCGACGATGCGTGAGTAGAGGCAGGACATGGCAGAAGAGAAACAAGGTCTCCACTGGGAGTATCTTGTTGAAAATTCCCACATCATTTCAGTTATCTTTCCCAACTTAGTTTCATTTTTCATTGTTTCATTTTATATGTTCAGTTAGCCTTGAATACAAACGTCAAGCAGGTTTTCATTTCACTATTTTTACTGGTTTCCAAGAAATAAAAACTATATCCCTACAGTTTTTCGTTATGTCTTTGTGGATCTAAGAAAACAATATAGGCATATACTTAAAATTTCAAAGGACTTATGTTAAATATTTACTGACAACTAAATTTATATACATATTTGGTTGATAACATAAATAATAAAAGATTAGTATTTTAGTATGATGTATGTATAATAGCAAATAAAATTAATTGAAAATTGCATAAAAGTTGGTATCATATTAAGGAGAATCAATAATCTCAAACATGATATATTTTATTATACAAAATGCTAGAAGGGAGTTTATTAAAAATAACTATGGTTTTAGTTTATGTTATAAAAAATAGCTTTTCTTTCATTGAATTATTTTTTCCTTGCTTAACTGTATTTGATAAATCTCTAAAATTAGAACCAGTATCTCGAGGAATGTAAGGTGACCTATTAATAATAATGCGCAGTTTAAAAAATATATAATTTAAATTAAATTTAAAAAAAAATAGCATTTCAGAAACAATATATTTAACTGAACATATACTGAACTTGAAAGAGGTTTCTGGCTGGATCTATGCATTGAGAGAAAATTTAATAAGATGCGAAACTCGGACCATTGGATTATATTAACCATACAATATGTCCTAGCATTTGCGTGAATATAAAGGAAAATTGTTTGTGAAAACCTGTGAAGCCTCCATTAATAACGCTTCATATTTTTGCTGTGTATGTGCCTATACCAATTGATATGCCTATAGGTTACAGGTTCTGACCCACCTGAAAAGGAGATGTTATAACTTAGTTCTGGCCACGTTTAAGTGTAGTGAGGGTGTTTTTCACTTAAAGGTTTTCCAATCTCTCTCAATACAAATTTGGGTTCATTTCCTCCATAATCATGCCTTTCTTATCCCTACCAGAGGTGGTTAATTATGCGTATAGCACAAATATGTATGTTGTAAGATGCGATGCACACAAAAATGAAGAAGAGTTATTCCTGAACTACTCATTGTGTGTGAAATTCCCATTTGAATTCCCTCTCTAGAGTTTTAACACAAACAAGCTTATTAATTGTTGTTTTACACCGTGCCTTTCTATTCATCCGGGATGCATAATTTTCTAATTTTGTTATTGGGGTAAGTATGATTGATATATGATTTAGACGGAATGTAACCGCATTTGTGTAAATAGAGAGTGAGAAACACTTTAGGAAAAACACTCCCAGTACACCCAGCCGATCTCTGAATCCCAACCTCTCCATCACTAGCAAACAGGACTAGATAATTGAAGGTCCCAGCAAAATGATTAGGTAATAACCTCGATAGCATTGAAAATTTACACCTGGACACGGGAATCGGATCTGGAATCTTTGGCTTATCGCACCAATACTTCTTCCACTGAGCCCTTCAGAGATCACCTCGTGCTCAGGGTCTTTCTTCAATAATATTTTAAGGCTTAGTCTGTTATGGACGTGTGAATATAATCGATTACTAAGAGCCAACACACCATAGCCAACGGTAACTAGGCTGTAGCTTTTTGCTGCCAATACCACAAATACAATATAGTATATGAAAATATAAGCTTATATAATATATATGCTACAGGTAAAGTTCGAACTAAGATAAAGTAAATAAAAGTTAGTTTAGTTGAAAATAAAGGATCAAAAAGAGGCATTTCAATTGTCAGTGAATTTAAATGATTCAATTTCAGGTCTCAGATCAAAATAACGTTCCAAAATAAAATCCATATTGAAACGTGGTTAGTTTTACAAATAGTATTCAACGTTATCCAAATCTTGCTGGCTAATTTCTAGATTGTACAGATACGGTCAAAAAACCAGATAATTTACTTTATATTTCTGACCTTATCCATTGCACCTGGATAATGTTAACATCTCCTGAGTAATTTCAACATTATCAAGATTTTGCACATTACTCGCAGAAATTAAGTGTGTGTGTGTGTGTGTGTCCGTCCAGAAAAAGTCGAGCCACTTCTAAATGAGCTGTAAAACTACAATTTGGTAGAAAGGTAGAGGGATTGCCAATATAACCAGAAACATCTAAAAACATGAAATTTCAAAATATGCCTTTGTTAAATGGAGGAGATCGAATTAGAAAAAAACATTTTAGATGAGGTAGAAAATTAAAATTTGGCAGAGAGTTTAGGAGAACACTCCAAATAATCATAGATTCGGAAAATTTAATTTTTTTAAAATTTAGGGTAGGTTAGGGAGATATAAAAAAAATATATTTCGAAGATAATAGACCATCTTAATTTGGCAGACAGGTGGAATAACAACTCCAGATAACCAGATAAGTCTTAACATTTGAAATTTTCAAAATTAATAGAAACAACTTCTTCTCAGCGTGGTATAAAACTGAAATCTGGAAGGTAAAGGGAGCACTTAAAATTACCAGAAGAGTCTCAACATTTTTATTGGAACCACAGGAAATAAGGAAAAGGGTCGAGGTAGGGGCGGTATAAAAACACTTTTAGGTGTGGTGGAAAATTTAAATTTCTCAAGAATGTAGAAAATCCCTTCAGTTACCAGAATAAAAATACAAATTTCTAAGAGGGAATTTGTTTTTGGGTGGTAGAGATTGAAATTCTCTAAGTGAGCTTAGGAACTTTTCCAAATAAACTTAAAAGTATAAATATTTTAAATTTCAAAATTTAATTTTGGAAGATGAGAAATGGGAAGGGTTAAGGAGGAGGCATCTATGTAGAAAAAATCCTTAAGGAATGTAAAAAAAAAATTTACAACGAATGTCGAAGGAACGCTTCGAATTACAAAATTAGTGTTACATATTCTATCTTACTTAGTAAGTAGAGGTTTGTGAAATGGTATGTTCGAAATTGCCAAAACTAAAAGAATAAACTACCTATCAATGTGATAGAGTGATAGACGGCTAACGTTTATATGGCAGGTGTAAGGACCACTACAAACAGCAATGAAGGTCTAAACATTCTTATTTCAAAATATAGCATCAATAAATAATTCTAAAAGTTCAGACATCATTTGACTATCCGGAAAGGTCCTTCTCCCTATATGCCTGCTATATTTCCATTTCCTAAAATATCAAAAAGTAGTTTTTTATATTAGTTAGTGAAATTTTGAGCAAACCATTTCTTGGAATCAGTTTTGAAGTTATAAATTTTCATTATTTTCTGATTATTTGGGGTAGTCTTCGTACCTGCTTATAATATTTCAATTTTATATCACAATGAAATGTGTTATTTTCCATTAATTTTTGAAATTCTAAGTTTCCTATTTTCAAAATCCTTTATTTTAAAATTTATAGGCTTTCATACTTTTCTAGTCACCCGGGGTACATTCCTATTATATTTGAAATTCATACCATGACATTTTATTGTTTATTTTTTACATTACGAGTTTTGTTTTTCAATCCATCACTTTACACATATTTTCTATTTCATTGCCTCTGTTTGGAAAATTATAACATCTCAAACTGTTCTGCAGTTCCTATACCTTCTCAATAAATTTCACATTTATACCATATCAGTAAGTGTGAGTGGTTGTTAATATTTGTTTTATAAGTGTCCAACCAACGCTATATCCTGAAACTAAATTTTTAAATTTTCAATAACTTCTGGTTATTTTTAGTTATGCCTCCTATATTTAGATGAATATTTCAATTTTTACCATTCCAAGAAGTGTTTTTATTAGCTTTGAAAATTTGAAAATTTTCATACGTTTAGAGATGTTTGAAGTGATCCCCATGTCAGCCTGATGAATTTTAATCTACTACCACACAAAGTAGTAGTTTTTTCTAATTGATTTGGTAATCTCGAAACTGCCACTTCTTCACTTATTTGTTTATTTGGAGTGAGTACGCTACTTTCCTGTCAAAATTAAATATTCTGCCTTAACTAAAAATATAAGCACACAAACTTTCGGTTTTGTTTTATTTAGGTTTAAGGGTGTTGAAGTCTCGGAAATTTTTACAGAAATTAAACTGTTGCCTCCAAATAACAGATTCTGGCTGTGTTTTAATTAAAAAAAAATGGTATTCCTATTTTTTTTATTTGATCAAATTGACGTTTTAATTAAAGGAATTAGATAAGTAGGTATCTCAAAAACTATTAATCTTAAGTAGAAGATATTTTGTAATTGCCATAATGACTTTCTATAGATGATCTTGTAAATATTATATTATGATCGCCCTATTAATTTATAAAATATTTAATATTTATTATTACATTTTTATATAGCCCTTTGTAATGCTTTATTTTCTTTGATTTTACTCTTTAAAATTTAAATGTATTTCAAACATATGGTGAATCAGCTCAACAACCCTTTCTCCTTACTGAGGCTTATTCACTCAAAAGCAGCAACAAAATTAATAATCAATCTGTTGGTCTGTAAAGTGACAGTTTGGAATAGGAAATGGGTAGAGGAGGGCATGTCATTATTAACCGAGAGGAGAGTCATTGATATGTATCACCTTGGCCACCCAACCTTTAGCCACCCGGTTTTTGAAAGCGCCCATCGTTTGTGTTACGTTAGTGCTGGTTAGTGCTCGATTTTCATCGTAATTAATTAACCCGATGCACCTCTTTTCTTGACATTTGTAAAGAATCCAGTTTTTACCAGCTGCAAACAACATTTTGTTTACCCTGATGAATAATTATAACATGTCACCTCTTTATATTTACTGGACTGCTGTGAAGAGGCCTGTGTTTACCACCTACAATATCCAAGATATTTTCCCTAGTGAGGTGAAATCACGTCTGTGCAATATTTATTGTGAATACAGCATTTTTAATACTATTTTGGTCACACAACTTTATTAGACCCTTGTATCATTAATATTTGCTAATCTAACATGGGCAAATATAGTTTTTTAAACCTAAATAAGCAATCTTATTTCAATTAAACTTTATGTAGGCTGGAGATTGAACCAACTTAAAATTGGTTTTTGATATTATGTTTGCTGAAGTGAGTTTTAAGGGGAATGATTAATTGGATTAGTTGTTAGAAAACCAATTTATCGTTAAGAATAGTAGTTTCCGATAATGTTTTAAATTTGAAAAATAGAATTAGTACCAATCATTTAAAGTTTTAATAGACATAATTAATTTTATTGGTTTCTGAAAATTTTTAACTGTGAGCTTTAGATTTTTGTGTGTGACATATTAGCTTGCTACATAATGAGCATGTAAAGATTGAAATGAGATCGTACACACGAATTTTGAACAACCAAACATTTATTATTACAAAGAAACATGTTTTTTTAGAGTGTTTATATGTGTTAATTTAATTTTTATATTGTTGCATAAATAATATAATTTTTAAATTACAAAGGTTTTGTATAATACCATAAACCATTTATTTATAAATTCAAATACTTTTGTCTGATACGTACATACTTTAGAAATAAGTTAAGAATGCGTTTTTATAGGCTATTATAGAAAAAAAAATTTTTGTTAATTTTTCTAATTTTGTTCTGTTGGCGATCAATATCGTAAGACAAGGTATTTTTCTAATTCTTATTTACCTGCACATATTATTTTAATTCAGGCCTACTTGTTTTGTGCAAGCAGAGATTTTTGGGGCCAGAAACTCTGACCATCTCCTCCACCCTTTCACACTCTGGGTATTGACCTAGTGTGGCCCATAGAAAAATACGGACTTTGTTTGGACACTTTTAAATTTTTTTTTAATGTCAATTCTGCATATTAGGCTTCTTCCAATAATGATCCCCGGTGCTGTTTTTTATGTTCCATGACCTACTACATTTGGCTAAATATGTCCATATAATAAAACTCTAATTTTAAAATAGCGAAATATTTCGTCTATTTTAGGAATCTAAATATAAAGATGGAGCTGATGTATGTAGTGTAATTTATGTATGTATATTATCTTGAATTTTAATATTGGATAATTTTAAGGATGTGAATCCAATTCTATTCAAAAATCTGTAACAGTAGTAATAGCTATGTATGAGTCATTAATACAAACAAAATGTCACCTTGAATGGTAGGTCGTAAAACATAATGATAAAATAACAACACATATTTGTTATATTTAAGGAATTACATTTGATGAAAAGAGCAGCAATTTTTCTGGATAGGAGCCGCATATGGCTCCGGAGCCACACGTTTCCTACTTTTGATATATGTCATAGAAATAAATATACCATATTCATGTTTACATACTGAAAGTCCAAAATAAAAGTCAAATTTGGTCAACATTATAGAATATGTGTGGATAACTGTAATCATAAAGAAAAGTATTACTGTCCTATTATATTCTTTATCTATGCTACTATAGACCATCATCAAAATGACACGTGTAATGTATAGCTTTGCTTGACAAACTTTATATATTCAAAAATAATTTATCTACTTTGAAAATAAATTTCACATTTAAAATAGAATAGATGAGAGTAGTGTGCCCGCCCAGATAGAATCCCTGTTCCTCTGGCGAGTCAAATCACTCACATCCTGTTCGATAGCACTACCGTTATAAGTGACTTGCATTGCTAAGTACAGCGCTGTGATTTTCCCCTCCAAGTTTAACCCCCTTTTCACATCCATAATTTACTACCTGTACCCTCGTTCCTTATTTTAATAAATTATATTTTGAAAAAAAGTAATATTTTTGGATCCATAAATTTTATGAAAAATGTGTTGACGCCTGAAAGGTCAAGTTTTGTTTGGGTGGGTCCGTTTATAATACTAAAAATTATAACCATTGCCTATTTTGGTGCCATGTTGTGACATTCTTTGAACATTCATGTTATAGATAATAACGTTCTTCTGTGATTGATGAGAGTTTTGTTGATTTGTTTGAATTTTATGTTATTTATTTTACAATATTAATTTTGTTATCATTGGAGATTTGTTTTTCTTCTGTGTGTAAGGATGACAAAGAAAAACCCGGAATCCCGCTCTATTTTTATACCTATTACTGTATTATAGAAATAAACATAACCTTAACTTATATGCTTACTGATACATAATCACCTTTAAACATAATCTCAAGAATTCCGTTCAAATCGCAAGATGAATTTTATTATTTAACAGTTAAAAGCAAAGATTTTTATTTTTTAACACTGACCTCCCTTACGTTTCACTTCAGCTGGATAAATGGTTAGGCATTTCTACTCATAGTAGGCCTAATGTAGATAAATTCACATTGTTTGGACATATAGTTGTTGCGGAAAATGGTAAATTTAAACCTTTTTTGGTTTTTAAAATCAAACTTAACAAAAGTAGTACATAAAAAAGTGGCAGCTCGTAGCTTAAATTAGTGGGGGTGCTGCTTCAGAAAATGTGTAGCCTTTGTTTTAAAATTGTGTAAAGGGAAAAAAACATGTATAAAAAGAAAATTTATTCAGTAAATTGATAAATCATAACAAAAAAAACACTTTTTTACTTACTTTAACTTAAATTGGTACAGTTCAAGTTTGATCTATTCATTTAAAAATTAAATATATTCTTCTTGTTTTAATTTGCGCAAAAAGTTCAATAATTTTCTCCTTGATCTCTGGATCACAATTGAGGAAATTTTTCTCCATTGAAAGTACTGCAAGCGCATTTAGTATTTCCGAATTCATAGTTCTTCTTATTTTTTTAAATATTCTTTTCAATGTTGAAAAGCAGCGCTCTGCCTCTGATGTAGTCATGGGAATTGTCAAAAGAATATTTATCAGTTTTGTAATTTCACTAAAAACATCATCTAGATTATTTTCCACGATAGTATTTAGCAGCTCAATTAATTTGCAATATTCATGAATATCATTCCTGCAATAGAATACTTTTAGTTCAGTTTTAAGCTTCTTTTTTTTGTCAATCATGGGATAAGCTTCAATGGTCAATACTATCTCTTTTGTGGGATGTTCATTCTTAAATCTAGTGAAGCAATTCTTGTTAAACAATTTAGCAGCTACTAAGTGTTTAGTGGAAGAATATCTGTCCATTATATCAACACATGTATAGTCACACACTTCCTTAGCTTCTGCCATGAGTGTCTTTGAGAGATTCTCATAGTACTTTCAGTTTCTCAATTCTAAAATAGAAGTTTTGAAATATGTTATACATTCATTAACTTTAAACTAACTAATTTCTCGAGATTTCATTTGGTTGTAAATTATTTCAACATGAGGCATAATCTGAGGAAAAAGCTCTATCCAAAACTTGAAATTATCATCATTCAGGTATTTTAAAATTCCTGTTGCTTCTGCAATGGTTTGATCTGCATTTGATGTTGATTTAATTTCAGGGAGGCGGTTTTTTAAAGGTTGCAAGTTTTCATAAGCTCTGTTTATGGTCCTTATGTTGAAATTCCACCTTGTAGAGGATGGACGTGGAATGATGACGTTCATATGTTTCTTGAGAATGGACACACGTTGTGGTGATTTTGAGAAGAATGTTGGAATATCCAGAATGTTAGAGAAAATATTCTTGCGTTTCGTGTAGTACTTGCTGCATTTCTCATTATTAAATTATGTTGATGTGCATAACAGTGAATGTAATGTACATTACTATAGACTGCTTTTATATTTGCTTGAACTCCTGCTTTTTTGCCTTTCATGACATTTGCACCATCAAGTCTGAGCTATCAGTTTTTGTTCATTTCCTTGAAGGATTATGTCCAATTGTTTTAAAATACGTTTTGATTTGCCATTTGCAGTTTGATTTTCTGGAATAAAGAATCCCCAAAAACGCTCAAATATGTTTCCATTAAATACGTACCGTAGAATAAGGACCATTTGAGTGTGTTCCGAAACATCTGTTGTGTTATCAGCCATGACAGCTACAAAGGAAGCTTTTCTAATTTCTGTCCTTATCACCTCATGGTATTTTTGTAGCAGGCAGTCAAGTTTCTCATTCTGAATGGTCTTAGAAACACCTTTGAAGACTGCACTGGTTTCTAAGTGATTCTTAAAATCTGAATCTAATTTAAATGTATAATTTACTAATCCTCTAAATACCCCCGGCTTTACTGAATTGTATTTTAAATCATGTCCACGTAAGGGAGTTTCAAAGTTTCCACAAAAGTAAGTGCAGTCTATTATTTTGGACCAAATTTCACGGTTCTTTTTAAATTTTATATTATGCTCATTGATTGAAAGTCTGTATGCCTCACTAAGTTACTCCTTAATACCTACGGTTCCTAAAAGTGACAGTGAAACAACATTATCAAAGTGCATCTTCGACTTCTCTAGCTTTTCAGATTTTCTTTCATTTTGTTTATACTTCTAAAAACCATCTTTTTTCCACGGTACATCACCTCCAAACAGAAAACACGGGAAGCAAAACAGTGCATTTTTTACTTCACAGGCGCAAAGCCAACTTTTCCATTGGTACCATTCAGAATTAAAGCTATGAATATATTTCTTGTTGTTGCTTTTGCCTGGCTGAGATATTAGAATATCAGGCGTTGAACGCCGTTTTTTCTCAACTGTAACTTTCTCATGGAGAGATAGCTGTGAAAATCTAAGCGGTTTAAGTTCACTTATAGTCACAGAACTTATTTATTGGGGATGCAAGGCCACGGTTAAAGTTTTCTGTTAAATAAAAGAACCGAAAAAAAAATGAATCAAATAGAATAGTTGGAAGCAGAATAATAATCTAATTCTACACTCATCTACACTTTATCACATTCAAGAATATGGTACATGATTTTTAAGCACAGCACACGCTGAGTAAAAGAAAACTTCCTTCCAACATCACGCCAGATCTGGCACTGCGAGAGCATTAGTTCTCTATCTACCTGGCAGTCCCACCTTCCTCCCCACCCCCTCCTAGGTGCGCATGCGCACAACAATCAAACACCACGTCACTGGCACTGTTAAGCGCACAGTTCCATACAAAGATTTTTGTATCTTTTTCATAAACTGGGGGATGGCTACTGAAGTACTGACATTAAGCTTAAGGAATATATATTGTACTACAAAAATAAATAAAGAAAAAATGACTCATTATATTAAATGTTATCGTTAATATCAATTGGAAATAGGGGGTGCTGCAGTTCCGCAGTGCCTATACACGAGCCGTCACTGCATAAAACGTAGGCCTGTGTTGAGTATGATAACCTATAAATAAGATTTCCTAATCCATCTTCAACTGAAGTATCCCTACATTATAAAGTGATGAAATTATCGGTAGATAATAGGATATGACACTTTAACTTAAATCTATTAAGATTAAAAGCATACAATTACAAAAACACTGTTTCTTTATTGTCATACCCTGAATGAGATAAAACCTACTTTAATCTTTGCTTTGCTCTTTGCTAATTTTGCGTGTGCAAAAGATTAATAAAATGGCGTTGTTAAAGTAGCTAATGCTGCCAATTGGTCATAAATAGTATTTAAATACAGGGTCACCAACAAAATGATACTAGGGCGATATATATATATATCATTGTGTATAAAACAAGCACCCTGTACACAGGCGTATTATGTAATGTTTAAAAAATAAGCCTAATAATTTAAAACCCATGTTCGGATTTTAAAGTAATAAGACGATAAGTAAAAAACAATAGAGACAGTGCTGCTCTCTAGTAAGCATGGAATGAGTTAAGGAAATTCTTGGCTGCTGCCATCTATCGGACAAGTAATACCGCAATTAAATAGATACAAGTCAAAATTTTGTGGATATTATGAGAATGGATAAAAATCAGAAATTTTATTTGTGCTCCTTGTTTAAGAAAATGACTGAATGTAGACCATTCAGAGTGGATACAATTCAGGATTCTGTGGCTATAATGCAAATAATTACAGTGGATACAAATCAGGATTTTGTTAAAGTCGTTAATTTGAAAACTGTCCTAATGGAGACTATTCAGAACGGATACAATTCAGGATGTTGTTGATATTTTGAGGATGGATACAAATCAGACTTTTTATTTGTGGTGCTTGTTTAAGAAATATCTGAATGGATATAATTCAGAATGGATACAATTCAGTCGTCTCTAGCATTCGAGGGAGAAACTAAACCTAGAGAGAGAAGGCTGTATGCTAGCTTCACAACTGTCATTTATTGCAGATTAGTCAGGAACAAGGACCTAAGTGCACATTTCTTAGTATGTGATAAACATCTAAAGTCGGAACAAATACACCCTTCCTCTAAAGAAAACAAATTCCTATTGGCATTTGGCAACAATATTAACTTTCACAGGGAACATACGGTCTCGGAAGGGTTGATAATTTAGGATTGAATTTTTAGTAAGTCCATTTTTTTAAACCACTGGAACACCCTTAAGAGACCCTAACCAGTGATTGATCACACTCTTTAAGGTGTCGTCACTCTCATACTAGACTGAAATGCCTGTGGCAGGAGGTTGAATTCTGCCGGACCTACTGGAAATGGTGTTGCAAATGTGACCTATCACTATGATTTTTACTTCTTCCCTTCATGCTAATTTTGGTGCATATTCATCAAATTACTATCCCAAACCCTACCCCTTGGATTAAACCGTTAAAACCATTATTTCGAAAGGAACTTGAATATTTAAAAATTATAGGGTCTACTATTATAACAATGTATCATGCTACCCCCATCCGGGCTATCGGAAAATTTACAATAGTTAAGTTGAGATAATAAAAGAGGGATTTAAAGGGAATGTGACCGCATTTGCTTGTAGAGAAATTTGAAAACAATTAGGTTTAAAACACCATAGTACATCCGAACGGGATTCACACTCCAACATCCTCATTACTAGCAAACCAAACTAGAATTAGAGACTGGTGTCTTTGTTAATTATTATTAATTTGTTGAAAATTTGTCAGATTTAGTTTGTAGCAGGTTGGTAGCTATTTTAAGTGCAAGTCATAAAACCTTTTCATCCTTTGAAAAATATGTTTTATGAGTTCTTTAGATTTTATTTGTAATCTCCAAAGTTTATATTGAATAAATATTACTACAAGTGACCAAGAATATTTCTACTTGTTTTTATACACTACGTCTAACTATCCACTTGGGCTATCTGAATGAGCCTATTTAATGAAGTAATAATTTTCCTGGAGTAATCTTGTAATCGAGTAGAAAGTCGCACTAGAGCACTCGACCGGGACTATCTCTCATGTCAGGTTGAGCACTGCAGTTATTCTCACCGATAAAAAACTACTCAGTGTATAAGAAAGACTCTTATATCCGCCCGTTCGGATTATATGCTATAAAAAATAAAAATGTATACATTCAAACTGGTGGCATCGAATGGGTTATGAAGTTTATTTTGAACATTAACAGTCAAAGAGCTTATCTGTTCTTTATTTTTTATCACCACGTCACACTACCCGTTCGGTTTAAACGCTTATGAAGTAACTAAGCTAATGGTTTTAGTGATGGGGAAGGTAATATTTATAAAAAGTTTACCTACAATTTCGTGGAGGTAGAGTGGAATTTTTTTAATTCACCTTCAGAACGCCCGACCGAGATTCGAAAATCGATATCACCATCATTGGAAGTCCAGTTTATTGCAAGAATAGTGCCTTTGACTATGCGGTCACTGAAGTGGGTATCTGCTCTTTAGATCAAGTTATTTCTTATTAAAAACCTTCAGATTTACATTTAGGTGGTGCTGAGACAGGCTCTTAAGAAGGAGCTCTACAATTGAAGGGGACCCGCAACCCGTATTTCACCTATTTACCCAAAGGTTATTCTTATTCTGGTGATATCTCAACCATCATGAATGATAGTAAAATAAGTATTCTGCCAAATTTAAGGTATCAAGATGCCAAATGATTATGCCAGACGCAAAATTTAATAAAACTATGGAATAATTAGATATAAAATTATATATAAATTAATGTGTTTGAGCTTCAAATTATTAATTAAGAAGGAAATTTAATTTTTTAACTAGGCATTAATAATCTCAAATAGTTTACGCTTGCAAAGGTATGATCACAATTGACCCCCCCAAATATGAATGCTTTCTCTATTTAATATTCCAATGGAGATAGGTCACTTTACCTCCATTCCATTCTTGTCAAACCCCCATTAAGTACGACTGGTTGGATGCTGAAGGGGTGAAGGGGGAGGGCTTGTTTATCTTTAACTGATCTTTTAATACCTGAAAGGTACCTAACAAGGCAGAATGGACACACAGTTCAGGTAGACGAAGCCGTAGTGGCGCATGAGAATGCAAAAACTTTTGGACGCAGTTTCTCTTTTGATTAAAATTCATGGCACCTTAAACAATGTAAAAACACAGGTTGCCAACATCTCTTATGGTCGGGTTTTTCTTGGACCTCCATTAAAGATGGTGGATGGTCTAAGTCACATTGACGTCATTTTTTTCAGTAACCGCACATCCGATTTCAATAATTCTTTTTTTACCAGAAATATCATAGAATATTCTTTAAAATTTGTTATAGTAAATTTTTTGATATCTTATTTCCTTATCCTGTAAAGATTCAAATATCATTATGCTTGATAAAAAACTAAATGTATCATACTTCAAGTGGAATTACCCATTTCTTCATTAAATATTTTATCACTTAAAGATACGGTTCCAAACAATTTCTAACACACATTAATCAGTCATTTAATAATTTTACCTTATGGGAATGTTAAAATAATCTTAATCTTGCCACCGGTGATTGTGGGCTATAGCATTTCTCATTGGAGTATTTGCTTATTATTTGAAATAATGATAACAATAACTCTGTATAGAGTCATTGCTTTCTTGATACAAGACCGTTGCCATTACATGTGTTGTATTATTGCCACTCAAGGTTTTTTCACTAAATCTTTGTTGTCAATAGCTCCATGTCAGAAGAGAGATGGATTATTTTTAACATTAGCTGAAAATTGAACATTTTGAGATTGATCTTACCAGATTACTTTACGCCAAAGCTCTTCATCTATTTCATGTAAGGCAGTATAATACGAAATGCCTTGACCTGATTTAAACAACATTATAATGGTGATTTTATCGAGTAAGATGATGAACAGACTATGCTAAGGCTACATGCTTGGGAATACTCATGCTTCTAAGAGAAAAATAAAAGTCAAGATGAATGTATTATCATGATGTAACTTATTATCACTTAGTGTTTTCTCATTGGTAAACAAATAGTTCATGAAGTAGGCCCACAATGTTGGAAGCTCAAAGATGTTTAATTTATTTTCTACCACAATTTAATCTTTGACACAACCTTCAGATCGTAATTTGTGTTGTGATATTTATTCTTTTACCTGAATTGCAGTGTCTTTCAAGTTACTATGGAAATTATTTACTTCTCCAATTCTTTCGGCCATTTGTCCTATAAGAATGTTACTCATCAAAACAACAGGTGATTTAGATCCATCCAATGGATTCGAAAATAATAATTCTTCACAAAAATAATGAATTAGAAGAACTTATGTAGTTCCAATTTCAATACAAATGTCCTCTAATACAGAAATGTCAACAATTGATTGATCAATTAAGTTTGTTCAAAAGACTTATTTTCGAATTCAGTCCCTATGTTACATCTAAGACAATCAGGTGACCGTCTCGGAAGACTAACCCTCTGAGATAGGGGTTGAAACAATCTCTCACAGATGGCGCCCTTGTCAAAGTGAGAAAAAGAACGTGCATTAAAGACACTAGACCTAAATATTAGAATATAATCTAAGTAATACCTTAGTTTTTATAAGTTTTATTGTTAATTAGTTTATATACTAGGATAGCAGAATTGTTAAATTTAAGAATTAGATAATTAACCATGTAAATATTTAGCACTAAGATTTATTTCTCAACATCACTTTAAATATGTAATTGGATGTAAGAAAAAAAAAGGAACGAAAAGAACAGAGAACCAGTGAACAGAACTATAATAATCTAACTATCTTCGTTTATTTTCTTCTCATGAGTTAGCGCTCTGGCTGCTCCTCGCTCCCCTCACTCCACGAGTTAGCTCCTCGCTCCCCACCCCACGAGCTAGCGCTCCAGCTGCTCCTCGTGTCCAACCCT